>JARFJB010000176.1:1435000-1750000 GCA_036346205.1 Vesta saturnalis
ATGGACCTTCAGTGTGTTGAGTAGCTCAATAGATCTTTTTAGGAAAAAACGTGGCACATTTTGTATGTGAAGCAGAATGGCAAGTTTCTCATTTTTTTTAATTTGACACTCTGTATGCAACAATACCATATTTTATGGCTTCTTTCAGTACATAAAGGGTGTTATTAACCATAATAACTAAATGAATTAAGCTTTACAACATTATATGAATTTTTAATTTCAAAACGTGATTAATAAAGATAAAAATTATAAAACCTACTATCATTGTCGTAGAAATTAATAACACGTCTACACCTGACATACTGTGATGCTTGATGTAAGGTGTTCTATTTAAAAAAAAATAGAAAATTTTCATTCCAAAAAAAAGTACGTCCCAGAAGATCAGAAAGTAATAAATCATGTTATCAGTGAAATAGTGTCGTTTTTTGCATCGAAGCGGCAAACAGAAATCAGTAGCAAAGTGGGCTAGTTTAATTGAAAATGCTGTAAATATGCCGTCTGCAAAATATTGTGTTAAGTAAAGACGATTCAAGTAAACGGCAAACAAAGGACGGCTCTTTAAAATTTGACTTAAGCCTGAAGATCGGACAACTCATAGACGTGCGGTTGGGATTCCCGTGTATTAATTACATTTGACAGACCTTATAGTATATGCTTTAATAAGTAGGCAACTGACCTGTCGCTGTCAAGATGATTTATTACTCTCTGATATTCTGGGACGTACTGTAGTTTAATAAAATTCAAATGTCTTGCATAAGTGCACTTCTTAAATCCTTACCACATGACATTATAAAGTGACAAATTGTGCTATATTTTTTATCGAGTATATGTTTATAACCACCCTGTACAAGATACTGAAATTTAACATTTTTGAGTCGCTCTTAGAAAGTACCGTATCCGTATCTGCAATTAAAAGTTCCTTAAATAAAGCACACATTTAATGTGTTACGACTTTTTAGAACTCCCTACATAAGTACAAATATTTTTGAACTCTAGCCACCATTGAGATACAACTTCTACCTACGTCTAAAAATAATCGAGTTTAAGGTTACCGAACTATCTTCTGAAACCAGAATTTGCTCATACCCAGTGAAGTATTTTTTAAAAAAGGAGGCCTTGTAAGCGTAGGTAATTTTAGCCCATAAAAATTTCACTAATAATCTAAGTATTTTTAATGAGAAGGAATATTTGTTTAATTTCCGCAAACTTAAGGAAAATGAGTGGAACCGCATAAACAAGTTTAACCTAGTATGGTCGTTGTGAAGAACAATTTGAACTGCTGTAACCTAGTTTGAGAAGAGAAACTCATACTTCCCATACCTAGCAAAATATTGTTATTCAGGCAAAACCTCATACTGCGCTCTGTTCCATCTTATTTTGCATTAGAGTAAGCCATGTAAATTTAAGGAGAGTGTGGTAGCACTGTCAAAAGAAGAAAAAGTTACAAGCGTAGCTTGACTTTTAATAATTGTAGGTTATATTTTTAAAGTGTAACTAATGCAGCGTTGCAACACAGTTTCTCATGCTATTTAGACTTTGTTTCCACCAAAATCTGTGAATCTCGAGCGACTTATTCAAAAAAAAAAGTAAATTTTAGTCTTCACACCTTGAATGTGTATTGCCTACATAATATGGAAATTGTACATTCTTTACATTGGTCATAAATGACCAATGATATTTTGTTAAGCAAATCTACGTACAAACTCTTCCAAAAAAACAGGGGAGAGATATGCAGGAAATCCAGAGCGCAATTTTACAATGTAAAGACTTGTTTTCGTGATAAAATTTGTGCACTCTCTTTCTTTTCTTGGCTATTAAACATGGTGTAGAAGTACGTTTATATTCAAACTAAGTTCTTCGGTCGCAAAGTTAATAAGTAACCACAACATAAATACGTATCTACTTAATTTAACCTATCCAGGAAATCCTCAGCACTTTTTCATAACTAATCCAATGTGTTTCTTGACTGTTACGTACCCATGAAAGTAAATGTATCCATTTAAGTCGTAGCTAATGGAATTGGCACAAGATTGCTGTTTTCGTATCCACGGACAAGATCTGACGAAAACCAAATATTTAAATGTAGTTTTACTAAAATTTTGATACCAAACAGTGGGGTCTTATTCCAACTGCATTGTATCACCAGACTTATCTGAATCTGAATCGGATTCTTCAAGTGTTGTAATAACAGGTGGGATATTTTCAATCGTAAAATTTCCATATGTTTCTCCCAATCATTTGAAATAATCTTTTCCGTGTGCGAACAAAAATTTTTCCATATTGTAGGAGAACATTTGAATAAAGCCTCAAGCCATAATGTCTGAACCCTATCTTTCGATGGAGGTCCAGAACTTATTGTATTCGTAAAATCTTATGCCCATGCTTGATCAAAATATTATCAACTACGTATTTTTTTTCCTAAAAGCCTTGTTCCACAGTTGCTTTTTTATAATTTTGCCCTCAATTTCGACCCCGTGCGGTACCAACCACTCCTGCAGTTGATCTTTCTTACTAGAAAATGAGGATGGCTTGCCTAACTTCACCAAATGATACGTTGCGTTAGCCATAACCACCACACAATTTCCCCATTCATAGTTTTTTGATAATCCCAATCCCTGCTGCCCGAATTGAGGAAATAATCGCAGATTTCCAAAAACCCTAAATTACACCCTGCATGTAAAATGGTATACGTTTCACCTTTTAATTTTAATTTTGGATGGTTTACTTTTGATCTCAGAATCGTGCACCCAACGATGGATATTATAATTATGATAAATCCACGTTTCGTCTAGATACACAAATACGACATCTTGGCCTGAACTTTGGAACTACAAAAATTTTCTCAAAAGTTATTTTTGGCTACAACGATGTATTTCATTTTACATAAAATTTTCTGACACGTTGGAGCCATCCATTGATTTCAACATTCTCAATAATGCCGTTCGTACCTCATAAAACTCGAATTCTGTTTTGACGTAATGATACAACTTGTCCAAAGTAAAATATTCGTTTTTCTAATTAAATTGCCAAATTAGTCTTTGCAAATCTTTTCGAAATGCCAAAGCACACCACAATAATTATGTCGACTTTAAATTTTGAGGTCTCCGCCGTCATTATGTAAAAATCGATGATCCCAATTTGCTGGTAGATTTATTACATCATTTATGAATATTTTGGATTAATTGAAAGAGTTTAAAGCTTTTTGCCAGTTTAAGTGAATTTTTACGTGCTGTTTTGAAGGAATTTTACAGGTTACTGACTATAAACGTGAGTGAACAGTTCGTATTCCTACGTTATGTGATCAATTTAGACCGTCTTCATGACGTTGTCACTTTAAAAATCTAAAAGCATGTGCCGCTTTAGCGAAATTATTGCCGATTTTGACGTTTTGGTTGAGATGTCCTAGAATTTGGGGAAAAAATTCTTATAACAAAATCGGCCCTAAAAGAATGATTAAAAAGGTTTGGAGTCCATGGTTTTGAGGTCTCCACCGTTATTATGTTTTAGATAGCACAGATAAAGTGTATGCTTCCGATTTAGCTGAGTAGAGTGGGGCGTGATCCCTATCTACAAACTAATAACTAGTAATTAATAGCGCACTTTACACAAAGTGATTCATTAAGGGTGGCGACTGGCTGTACTCGGAAACCGTATGTCCAAGAATTTGGGGAAAAATTTCCGTTGGGTGGCGCTATCTATCACTTACAAAATATAATTGCATTTTTTACAAAATATTCCCTAATTTAGGCTGGTAAAAAATATCCATTTTAGAAACTACTGTCCTTATTCTACAACTTTTGTAGAAGTCATTTCTCTGTATCACCTATTTTGAAGTGGTGGGGAAGTGTTCTTTCGTTGATATAAAAAAACTGTAACTTCCATATGCCTGAATCCATGCACAGAGAATTAAAGGTAGATTCCAGAAACAAATAACAACGCTTTCAATTTTTGAATAGGCAACTAGAGGACGGTACGTAACACCTAGCTCTATCATTTTTTCTTAGAAATTGCAAATAAAATGCTATAACTCTAACCTGCTTACAAAAAGGCTACTCATAACAGAAATTTACAAAACGCACCTACTACTTAATTATTTTAAATACTGAAAATGCTTGCCATCATTTGCTATGCATAAATTCAGTCTTTTATAGTGGTATTAACACTGGTCTCAGTTTCAGCAAGGGAAATACTTCAAACTGCTTCCGGAATCCTATCTTTCATATCCTCACGTGTAGTTGGACGCGTTTTAAAATCTAAATCGTTGATTGCCAGCCACGGAATAATACTCCCACGTCCAATCCACTTATCTGAAAATACAGTATCTAACTAAACCCGGACATCTGCTGCAAAATCCGCTGGGCAACCATCTTGTTGATACCACATGTCTAATCTGTTTTAAATAGTAATATCTTCCAGGAGAATTGGTAAATCATTCGTTAAAAAATCTAAGTACCTTTCTCCAATTAATGTTCCGTCAAAGAAAAAAGGTACGATAATCTTTCCATTTAAAATACCACATCATACGTTTAGGCTCCAACGATTTTGGTAATTGACTTCCCTTTGCCAGTGAGGGTTGGTTGCTGACCAGTAGTGACAATTGTGCAAACTTTACGATTTCTGGAAAATGTAGCCTAATCCGTCCATAGTATTTTAGATAAGATCATCGTTCAAAATTTCTTTTAACCAGTTGCAATGGTCCAGTTGTCGATGAAAATCTATTTCTTTTAGCTCTTGGTGTAAAATAACATGATATGGATGCATTTTATAATCCTTTAATATTCTTTACACCAAAGAATAATTCAATCCAAGATATCTTGCAATTTCCGGAATACTTGAATGGGGTTCAGCTTTAACATACGCCAATATGTAAGTAACATTTTCTTCATTGCGACTTATACGTATCATATTTTTTGATGCGACAGATTGAACATTGCCGGTTTCTCGCAATCTTCGTGCCAATCTTTTGAATACTTTCCGAGGATGATTCCGTATTTCAGGATATGGTACAGCACATTCCCTTTCAGCAATTACTTCATTATGAAGACTTTCAAAGTACACACTAAGCATATCATATGCCTCTTCGTTTGAATAATAGGGAATTATAAAAGAGTTAGTTTGCAAACATGAAAAATCAATTTGACAGCAATGAAAACTTAAAAGTAAACAATCATAAAACATTACTGTCATTTCCAAAGGTAAATTGATTACTTTTGAAACATCTCCCAACAATTTAGCATCACACATATAACTATTAGAGACCTTTTAAGAGATTTAGGGTTATATTTTTACTGTCTGAAATTTTCAGTAGCTCCCTTAGTTTTCTTTCATTATTTATGTTAATATATATTTTTGTGATGGGTTTCTACTTGTTATTTTATCCTCAGAACAGTTTTAGCCAAAACTCATCAACACTCCTCAAAAATGTCAATATCTTTGGAATGACAAGAGATATCAGTTCGCGGTTTTGACAGGTCAATAGGTCATCTTATTTACCTTTTTTAAGCTGTGTAGAGTTATAGTATTTTATTTGAAATTTCTCAGAAAAAATCATAAATAGAGCTAGCTGTTACATACCACCCTCTAGTTGGCTATTAAAAAATTAAAAGTGTTAATTATTATTTGTCTCTGGAATCTACCTTTAACTCTCCTTGCATGGAGTCTACGTTTGTGAAAATCGATTAAGGCATATTGAAGTTACAGTCTTTTTATGTCAACGAAAGAACACTTCCCCCGCCACTTCAGAATAGGTGATACAGAAAAATGACCAACAAAAGTTGTAGAATAAGGACAGTGTCTCTAAAATTAATATTTTTTACCAACCTAAATTAGGGAATATTTTGTAAAAAATGCAATTATATTTTGTAAGTGATAGATTGTGCCAGTTAACGGAAAACTATGGACTCAAAAACACCTTTAATCACTCTTTTATGGCCAATTTTGTTATAAGAATTTTTCCCCAAATTCTTGGATACACGGTTTCCGAGATACAGCCGGTCGCCACCCTTAATGAATCACTCTATATAAAGCGCCCTATTAATTATTAATTATTGGTTTGTAAATAGGGATTACGGCCCACTCTACTGAGCTAAATCGGAAGCATATACTTTATCTGTGCCGTCTAAAACATAATAACGATGGAGACCTCAAAACTATGGACTCAAAAACATTTTTAATCATTCTTTAAGGCCGATTTTGTTATAAGAATTTTTTCCCCAAATTCTAGGACATCTCAACCAAAACATCAATATTGGCAATAATTTTGCTAAAGCGACACCTGCTTTTAAATTTTTAAAGTGACAACGTCATGAACACGGTCTAAATTGGTCACATAACGTAGGAATACGAACTGTTCACACACGTTTATAGTCAGTAACCTGTAAAATTCGTTCATAACAGCACGGAAAACTCACTTAAACTGGTAAAAAGCTTTAAACTCTTTCAATTAATCCAAAATATTCATAAATGATGTAACAAATCTACCAGAAAATTGAGATTATCGATGTTTACCTTAATTAAAATAAGAAAAGTCTTGATTACCCAATTTCAAGCATAGGCATTACTAAAAGCATCAATACAAAAATAATATGGTACCAGTGATTAAAAACTTTTTAATCAATGATAGTTAAAATGGTTGAATATGCTTTTGTACGATATTGATTATTAATCACTACAATATGCAATACGATAAGCAAAGGAAAAGGAAAAGGCCACGTTATCTCATTCCCGGGTTGCTTAAGCTTTCCGAGCTCCTTCAGCCACAATCATGGATTCCCAGCATACATACATACATTACGTATATGTGCACGGTGGGATTAAGGATGGGTGTGGTCAGGATAGGATCGGAAAGAACGGAGTTAGGGTTCGAAGGGGGAAAATACTACCCCAGCATTCGCCTAAGCAGCCGCATATGGTGTGCATATACGCAGTGACCATGCCGCTACATGTGTATGAGGAAAAACCCCTGAAAAAACCTCATGCAAGGTAGACGGTAACGGGAATCGAACCCATTGCCTCCTGAATGCTAAGCAGATCGTGTCACCACTACGCTACCAGCTCGGTCCATACGATAAGAAGTTTTATTGTTCTAAATATCTGCCTAATTGCAAAACTGACTTGTAATTGGCCTTTAAAATATTACCGAAACAATATAATCGTCCTTTTTTGCGGTTTGGTATCACAAATAAACAATACAAATCTTATACAGGATCGTAGATTAAATTAAACAACATAAAAAAAACAAATAGTACATATTAAATAAAACCAAACTATGCCCACAGACTACTTGGTGCCGAATCAAGGTACTCTAGACGTAACATAAACAAGCAAACAAATATCTGATATCTGACGAAAAGGTTGGTTGCGGAGGGGTCTAAGGGGTCTGAGAGTAATCCGATTACGATCTCGTTTTACAGAAGTACAGCCGTGAATAACGCTTTTTACTGTTACATTTCCGTACGAAATAAATGTAGGTATTTTATGTCCAACATTCAAATAGCATAAAGCGATTAATCTCTTTTAACAAATTTGTTTACTTATCGATTCTGACAGTGATCGTCGACTGATTACAGTATAACTGTGAATATTTTAAAGTATACCTGTGAAAGGGTCAACACTAGGTGGCGGAAAGGCAGTGCACAGGAAAGCACGCGAAATAGTGTACAGTAATTTTAATTATCTTGCAACACTATTCCCAAATCAATCGAATCAAGAAATTAAGCAACCTGTTCATGATTGTTCTGGAGTATCAGTAAGTACGATCTAACAGAATATGAAAGAAGCAAAGGTAAGGGTTACAGAAAATTATTTGCGAAAGTGACTCCAGAAACTTGTAAAAAGAGCTGCTCATTATAAACATTGATGAAAGTAGCAGCAGTGACATTGACGATAGTTTTAGTGAAGACGAGTGATTCATTACGTACCTATTTAAGTGAGTTATTTAGTACATTTATTTTTAAATTTTATTTTTTATACCGTTGTTTCATAGTAATTCGTTTTATAGTTACATGATATAAAAGCCGCTTTACACTATCTGAATTTTGTAATTGACATACCGTTTGATTTACATCAAATGAAAAATCAAATAGAATATATTTCACAGTTTACACTGTTTGACCATGAGTTTGATTTTATGACAGTCGACAGCAATTGACGTAAATATTGTAGGTTATGTTCCAAACCTCTTGTAAAGATAATTCAGTTAAATTCAAAATTAATTAAGTATGTCAAACACAAAAAATACATTGTGCAAAATGTATGCGCGGGTGTCCAGCTTATTAGTGCTACAACTGCATGAAAGATACATTTAAAAAAATGCCATTAAGAAATAAAAAACTCTTTGATCGCGAAAGTGGTTACTCAGGAGAGACGATGGTCGTAGAACTTTAGGTAAAATCTGTGAAATTAGTTTCATATAATCATCCTCAACATGAAATGTATATTTCAGATGGCAAGTGTATTGCATTTAAGGCCAAAAAAAGTGATGGATCATTTTATTATAACTACAAAGGGTTTCACAGCAGTGCATTGTGAGCACTTGTGGATGCTGAATATAATTTCATTTATGTAAATGCTGGATGTAATGGCCGAGTAAGTGACGGAGGAGTTTTTAGCCAAGCATCCTTGTGTAAAGCAATTGAGAGGAATGCCTTCAATTTTTCTGATAGTGGTTATTTGCCAGGAACTGATACTAAAGTTCCATATGTTATAGTAGCAAATAAAGCATTTAAAGCAAGTAATGTTATACTCAAACCTTGGGGGCCAAAGATCATCAAAAAACCAAAAAATGTTTAACTATAGACTTTTCCGTACCCCTAGAGTGGTAGAAAATGCTTTTGGAATTTTGTCAAATACATTCCAAGTGCTTCAAAAAGAAATTAACCTATCATCAGAAAAGGTTGAAGCAATTACCTTGACCTGTTGCACTCTACATAATTTTATTAAAAGCAGAGATGTAAAGAAATACTTGCAAGGAATAGATCACGAAAATAGCAGTCACATTAATGGAAGGACAGTGAAGACAACATGTCTTTTTAACAGCTTTGGAACGTAAAACTGCTAACCGTTCATCAAATGAGTCAATTCATGTTAGGAAACAATTTACTGAATATTTTAAAGAAACGGGAGTGGTGCCATGGCAAGAAAAGGCAATTGAAAGATTTATGCTAGACAGTTCTTTGGCAATGTATGTTCCAAATTCTGCTTCCTTGAATGGTTTCTCTCAATTTTTAACTGTTTTCATTTAATGCTTTCACAGTATCAAGTGTACCTGAAAGAGTTTCATCAGTTGCTTCAATTTTTTTCTTTTTTCGCGCCACAGGAGTTACCTCAATCTCATGATAGGAGGCTCGACTTGAAGTTCCAGGTCCATCCGTGGAAATGGGTGTCACTTCATCATTTGGAGTAAACTCTTCAATACACATGTCGGTATCTTGGGAATTCTAGAATACAAAAATATTAGTATTTATTACAGAATTATTATAACTTCCACTATGATAGTTCGATATTTTCTTTCCCTTTTGGCACTTTTACATGTAGTAAAAGGAATTGGACATGTTCCAACCATCACAATGCTCATTAATATCATCTGTCCCCAGTCCACTATGAGATTCCCCTTCTTCAACTCATGTGACATTTGCGATCGTATGTTATTTAACTTTGTTTTTATTTCATCAATTGAAATATCAAGGTTAATTTCGTCGTTTATTGTATTTAGAGCGTCCACTCTGGCGTGCTTATTCGAATAAAACTTTTGTTTAGTATCGTAGAGACACGAATGCTGCTCAAACAGTTCGAATAATTTGAGCAAAGTGTCTTTATTCCAAACGTTCGTTTTCTAGAGAAATTGTGAAAAAACCAAAAGCATGCATCGCAATAATTCCCTTGCCTTCTTGTTCTTCCTTTGTGGTGCTTCTGTCGGTTCAGACATTATTAATAATAACAGGAGTACTCTCAATAAGCCAAGAATAATGTGAAATAGAGTAATCTAACCTCACAGAATTACGATCCTGCACGAATCCAGCCTCCGAAAATACGCTTCGGAATACAATGAGCATGCACGTCCGATCTGAAACGGAAAATCAAACGACAACAGATGCTGTCCTATTCTTGAAGAATCAAATACAAAATCAAACGGAAAATCAAATTCTCAAATCAACTGGTGTAAAAGTAAAAATTTGCGATTTGATTTAAGTCAAATGCTAAATCAGATAGTGTAAAGCGGCTTTTAATGTATACATAAATAACGGATTAAAATGTTATCTTGTTCAACATGCTAAAATATTTGGCAATTTAAATAAAAATGGTATTGCCTTTGCACATACCACTCAAAATAGTAGCACTAAAAGGCGGAGGTACCGGTGAAGTATCCGCGTGGCCTACACGTTCTTTCGCCAGACAGAATGACATTAGCTCTAACTTAAAACTAAACATTAAATCTCCCATCATAACGGGATAAGCAGACATAAACAAAAACTTAAAAAAACATCCATGTCGCTCTTACTTAATTTTCCTTAGTAGCTAAAATTTCATTTCGTTGAGCATTTAATTTAATTTAAATTACCTGCTGAATTATTACTGTTTTAATATGAAATCTGTATTAATCTCGCATTACTAAATCTAGTATTTTTCGCCAATAATTCTGTCAAATCTCAACCGATTTTCAAAACGATACATCACTATTCGCAATGAAAAGTGCTTTAAAATGGTGTGTCACAAGTGGGATACATTTGAAATTTTAAATTTGGGGTTGCTAGGGATTAGGGGGATGGACATATCGAGCTGGCTTGACTGTACAAAAAGCTCGCCCCAAGAACAAAAATCGAATTTAGAAATATTTTTCGGTTTTCTGATTGTAGGGGGGGGGGGTCAATTAAAGTTAATTAAATACGGTATTAGAGGAATATCCGTAAACTGTATATCTACAGTGCGCGGCTAAAATCCCCCTCCCCCCAAGGTAACTTTTGAACGAATTGAGTTAAAGGTATCACGTGAACTATGTTTTAAACATAAATTCGTTTTTAAAAATTTAAAGATGGTGCCAAAGGGAAACCATCAACTCATTTTCCTAATTACAAGTAAGGTCTTCTTATACCTCATTTGAAAGGTATTTTAACACTATACATTCCTCTTAAACATTTTAAAATCCAGTTAGTCTAATCTGGTTATCGACACACATTTTAATGAAACAAGAAAATATAAAATTTGACAGAAATTATATACTGCTGAAAATGTTCTTCGTGTATCTCTTGACTTGTCTGAAATAATCTACAGGTGCACAATCGTATTGGAAGGTTATTTCCATCTCTTGAACATTACTTTCCACAATTTGCCTTATTTGATGTGATCGTCCAAAATAGCAGCACAAACAATCAACTTCTGAGGAAATTTAGAATGAGTTTTCGTATACCAGTATGTGTACTGATCGCTCTAATATACAGGATGGCCCATTAGTTTGTGGACGGCAAATAACTTAAAAAGTATTAGAGATAGAGAAAAACTTTCTTCACAAAAATTTTACAGTTTTTTGAGATGCACAATCGGAAAATATTACAGGGTCGTCCAAAAACGTGTGACCTACACAATCCACACCCCAGGTTGCCTTATTATACGACGTATGCCCGTAGATACAAAATTAAATAGTACATGAATTAACGAAAGACGATCCAGACACGAGAAAGGGGTTATGGGGATAGATCTTCATACTAATTGCTTGAGGACCATTTGCTTCAATAATGAAAGTGTGACTAAAAAGAATGTTATATAGGGTGGCCCATTAGTGTGTGGACGGCAAATAACTTAAAAAGTTATTCATAAAAATTGTACAGTTTTTAGAGATGCAATATTAGTACGTATATAAGGTCGTCCAAAAACGTGTGACATACCAAACATATAATTTTTTTAATGAAACACCCTATATATGTTTCCATTTTTAAATTCGACTTTTTTCCTGATTCTAAAAATGTACGATTGTCATACCTTATATCGAATGGTTTAATAGATATGACCATTTTTTATTGCAATTAAAGGTTAATTTAGTTAATTACAATTTCAACGATTGAAAATAAAGAATAGTTCTGATTATGTAACAAAATAGTACAGGCTGTCCCAAATTCGAGGGCAAGCATGGGGATCTCGCTTATTATAAGAGATAGGATATAGGTTTAAATTCGGCACTTTTGCTAAATTCGATGCCGAGTAATAATCTGAAAAGAAATTTAAGCTAACTCGAATGAATTTGGTTTTATGCTCAAAAAACTAAAAATTTCGATTTTTGTTTTTCGCGTTTGACTACCTTATTATTAGGAATTTTCAAAATTCGATTAAACATTATTAAGGCAACTTTTTACGCACAATACTAATACGGTATTAAAAATATTATGCGACGTTTTGTTTGTTCTGAACCATCATCACGTTTATTTTTTCTTATCGGGATTAAAACATATTTTTATGGCGTTGGATGGAGAATGTTATGGTGATTTTAGCAATATATAACACTTCATGGTTTGATCGACTGCGAACTAAAATACTCTTAAATTAAGAACTAAATATTACATTATCACGATTCCCATGAATCAAACAAAACTCAGGAGTTGGCTTTTGTCATGTCATTTTCTAATTGTAAAAAGGGTAATAACTGCAAGATCCTTCGTGTTAGTGCTTTAAAATTTGCAAGTTTCTTTAGAATGTTTTCAAATTCAGAAAAACGAGGCATAATAAGGATATTTTATAGCTGCAATAGAAATAGTGTCAGAGCAGAACAAAGATATTTAGAGGAATATCCGGAAAGGCAGCAACCAAACCAGAGATATTTTTAAAACTAGACCAAAATTTGCGAGAATTTGGATGTTTTCAGAAACCTCGAAATGCATATGGTAGCAGACTAGACAGAGATGCCGAAGAAGAAATATTACATCAGGTACTATTTGTTAGTATTATACTAATTATAAGAATTTCCACTCACTTCACTGCTAATTTCAGCAGACATTTTTTTTGGAGAGTTATAACTTTGTTATCCATCTTAGATTCAAGGAAATCCTTCAACATCTACTAGAGAAATAGAGCAAACTATTGAAGTGCCAAAAACGACAGTTTGGCGAGTGTTAAAGCAACACCGTTATAAACCATTTAAGTTACACGTTAGTCAAACTCTTCGGCCTGGGAACGATATGAGACGGTTGGATTTTTGTAACCAACTTAATACCAAAATGCTGGAAAATCGCAACTTTCTCAATCAAATAATTTGGACGGATGAGTGCAATTTTTCCACTAATGGAATGTTTAATCGTAATAACGAGCACTACTGGTCCGTTGAAAATCCACGAATTAACAGGCAAATGCGAGGACAAGGCCACCGGTCCTTTAATGTGTGGGTTGGAATCTGGAAGGATAGGCTCCATGGGCCAATTATTTACGAAGGTATCCTAACGTCTCAACGCTACCTCGCATTTCTAACAAACGAAATATTAGACCTTTTGGATAATGTTCCGCTAAACGAAAGATGGACTCTCTGGTGGCAAATGGACAGAGCTCCTCCTCATAATGCTGCGATAATAAGTGAATATCTTAACGGCGAATTTCCTGATAAATAGATGGGAAATAGGGGACCACTTAGGTGACCAGCAAGAAGTCCAGATTTAACCCCTTTAGATTACTTCCTCTGGGGCTATTTAAAAAATATGATTTATAAGACGTCACCGCAAAATATAGAAGAACTCCAGAATAGGGTTGTTAATGAACTTCGTCAAATTCCCAGGCGAACCATTCAAAGAAGCATAAACAATTGTAGAAGACGAATTCGTTACTGTATTCAAGAAGGAGGAAACTTGTTCGAACATTTATTATAATAATTTTTATTTGTTTGTCTGTGTAATTATTTTGTTGTTACCTATCGACAAATTGGCGTTGTCGCTATTATGACCGTGTTACATAGACATACTTGTTTGAGTTGTTTGTTAATGTTTTTTTTTTAAATTGTTTAAATGTTTTTATATTTTTTTGGATGTTCTAACGAGTTTAACCAATTAAATAAGTAGAACTACTGTAATTATTCCTTGCTGGTTCCACGAAGGCGGAATCTTAGTTCGCAGTCGATCAAACCATAAAGTGTTATATATTGCTAAAATCAGCATAACATTCTCCATCCAACGACATACAAATATATGTTAACCCCCATAAGAAAAAATAAACCTGATGATGGTTCAGAATAAACGAAACATCACATAATATTTTTAATACCGTATTAGTATTGTGCGTAAAAGGTGCCTTAATAATGTTTAATCGAACTTTGAAAATTCCTAATAATAAGGTGGCCAAACGCGAAAAACGAAAATCGAAATTTTTAGTTTTTTGAGCATAAAACCAAATCCATTCGAGTTAGCTCAAATTTCTTTTCAGATTATTACTCGGCATCGAATTTAGCAAAAGTGCCGAATTTAAATCTATATCCTATCTCTTATAATAAGCGAGATCCCCATGCTTGCCCTCGAATTTGGGACAGCCTGTACATATGCTCTATTTTTCAAAATTGCTTTCAAATTTTGAGATATCTTTATTTTTTATACAAATTGAACAAGAATATCTATTTTAAAATTTCTCAATTTTTTCACTGTATATTATTGTATATTTGGAATCATTTATATTTGGAGATTCTAAAAATGTGTGCATTTGATCATTTATACCGTAGGAATCAGAAGTTATGCCATTATTTTATGGAAATTGCGGTAAGTTGAATATTAATAAATGGTAACTCCTTGTATGCATGTAAAGAATCGGTGAAACAAGTCTGAAAGAGACAGACTTTAATTGAAATAAACAAGTTAAATCCAAAATGAAACCTTGCACTATAAATTTAAAATAAAGTCATTACTAAAATAAACTGTTTCTCCAACCACCTAAATAAGCCGCAATATTGTTATTTCGTACCAAAAGTGACTGATTTCGGGATTCTTCGGGTCTCCATGGCAACTGTACAAAAAGTAGCTTAGTTTTTGTCCTAGTATAAAAAGTAAGTTAACCTTATAAATAAGTATTGATATTTAATATAATTTTATTATTTTATTTTAATGTTTTGTGTGAAAATCTTCTATAAACACAAATCAACTTTTGCAGTTGCCGGTTGCACTATCTACCTTCACATTATTTCACTAATATCTGTCACATTTGAATTTATACAGGTAATAACTAATGAATATTAATTAAAAACTACACGGTTTTTTTTTCACTAAAAATTAGAATAATACTCATTCTGTATAAAATGTGTATTATTAATGACTGATACTGATAGCGACATAAATAAGGGGTTTCCAAAAACATAGTGAACTGCGAATAAATGACTGAATCTAACAATAAAAATGGCTAGAGAAAAAAATTTATGTTTTATTCGTACAAAAAATGCATTCTCGGGACTCGGAAGATTGCTTCGCGTCGTCCAACAACATTCTTCCTCATCCCGAAAATTGACATTTTTTGCACAAATCAAGCTTACGTGACTAATTGAACTAATCGAAATTAGGTGCTAGTTAGCAAAGTAAAAGAAAGTTTGAAAAAGGAATAGCAAAAAATTGGGTGTACTTATAACTACTGAAGTAAGCGTTTAAAATGTAAATCGATTTGAATAGTAAACCTTGGATAGACATATTGGCAAACATTAAAACAAAATAAAATGAAATAAAGTCTGTCACTTTGTGTGTCAATTTTCTTTAAGTTTTCTTAGTTAGTTAAGTATGTTAGAAAAATGGAGTTTGATAGAAGTGATTTAATTGACATGGTTTTTATACTGGGCTGGTGTCAGAAAAATTGTTTATTAGCCAGCAGAGTTTATAAGAAAAGATTTTCCAATAAACAAAGATATCCAAGAGAATAGTCGTTTAGAAACCTTTTGGAACATTTTGAACGAACTGGAAATGTAAGTTACGAAAAACGTGAAAGAGTGAAACCTGTGACATATGAAGAAAATGAATTCATGATTATGACGGCAGTTGTTGAAAATCCTCACACAAGTAGTCGTCAATTAAGTACTAGCCTCAATATCTCTCGTACCTCACTTCAAAGAACAATAAAAAAAGTTTTACCTCTACCATATACAACTTCACCAGGAGCTTTTGGATGCTGATTATCAAAAAAGTATAACGTTTTGCCAGAGAATACAAAGCCAGCTTGCCGATCAGGTTAATTTTTTACAAAAAAGTAATGTCTTCCATTATTACTCCGACCACAACCCACATATTATAAGGAGGACAAGCAGCCAGCATAAATGGTCTCTCAATGTATGAGCTGGAATTTTCGATGGATACCTTATTGCACCCTATTCTTTTGAAAATAATTTAAATTGTGCTCTTTACTATGAGTTTTTAAGTACTCAACCTTTTGCTCTTCTTCAACATGTTCCGGTGCATATTGCCGAAGACATGTGATTCCAGCAAGATGGTGATTCCCCTCATTTTGCTAGAAACGTTAAAGAATGGCTGAATCAACAATTTTCTGGAGGCGCTATAAACTGGCCAACACACTCTCCAGACCTTACACCACTGGATTTCTTTTCATGGGGATACGTGAAAGAAATTGTATACAAAGAAATTTCAACAACAAAAGAGGATATGAAAATGCGCATTCGTAATGCATTCGCACCCATATGGCCAGTTGTACTTCAACGTGTCAAGGAATCATTTTCTAAACACATCAACAAATGTTTGCTACAACGCGGAAGACATTTTGAACACTTACTTCAGTAATTATAAGTACACCTAATTTTTAGTAATTAATTAGTTCAATTAGTCACTTAAGCTTGATTTGTGCAACAAAAGTTTATTTTAGTAATGACTTCATTTTAAATTCATAGTGCAAGGTTTCATTTTGGATTTAACTTGTTTATTTAAATTAAAGTCTGTCTCTTTCAGAGTTCTTTTACCGATTCTTTACATGCTTACAAGGAGTTCTGTTTAAAAGTTGAAACAATTTAACATGTATTAATATTCAACGCAATTTCCATAAAATAATGGCATACCTTCTGATTCCTGTGGTATAAATGATCAAATGCATACATTTTTAGAATCACGAAAGATAGCTGATTCCAAATATGCAATAATATACTGGGTGTTCTATTTGAAAAAATTGGGAAATTTTAATATAGATATTCTTGTTCGCCCTGTATAAACAAATAAAGATATCTCAAAATTCGAAAGTAATTTTGAAAAATAGAGCATATGTTTTTGGACGACCCTGTATACTTACTAATATTTTCCGATTATGCATCTCTAAAAACTACAATTTTTGTGAAGAAAGTTTTTCTCTGTCTCTGATACTTTTTAAGTTATTTGTCGTCCACACACTAATGGGCCACTCTGTATAACATTATTTTTATTCACACTTTCATTATTAAAGCAAATGGTCCTCAAGCAATTAGTATGAAGATCTATCCCCATAACCTCTTGCTCGTGTCTGGATCGTCTTTCGTTAACTCATGTACTATTTAATTTTGTATGTATGAGCATACGTCGTATAATAAACCAACCTGGGGTGTTGATTGTGTAGGATTCGTCACTACAATAATAATTTTTTTATTCTCCAGAAGCCATGGTCTACCCGTTAGTTTTCATTATGAGCACAACCAGTCTTTTAACAATCTCGTAATCAACTCTTTCAAATCTTTCCTACAAATATGACATTTAGGATGTCTCTCTTAACGATTCGTTCTCCCTGGTGATAATATCTTTGACATTAAAAAAAGTAGGTACTTCGTCAATTTTACCTTCTAAAGTGCGAACCATTTTGCACAATGCGTAAACAAGAAACTAATAAAAACAAAAACAACAAATTACGAGGGCCATTCGGAAAGGAACCTCCGTTTGGTTATAAAAAAAACACCAAAGTAAATAAAAACAATTTATTATATACATCTCAAAACTACATATTTGCTCTATTTTTCAATATAGTTTTCATATACATTCAAACCTTTTCACTAGCTTAGAAATTCTATCAGTATAAAAATCTGCCACCTGTGTCTTGATCCAACCTGTGATCGCGTTTTCAGCTCCTCGCCATCACTACAGCGCTAAAATCCAAGCCACTTCTTCAAATGCATGAAGATGGTAATTTCCGGGGTGCCAAATCTGGGCTGTAAGGTGGATGATTGAATACGTCCCATTTGAACTGTCCCTATAGGTCCCTGGTTACCTGAGCAGAGTGAGGTCAAGCGTTGTCGTGTAAAAACACGATACCGGATGTCAGCATACCATGGAGTTTGTTTTGTATGACGCTTCTTAAGTTTTTCAACGTTTCACAGTATACGTCGTTATTAACGGTTAGCCCCCGTTCCATGAATTCAACCAGCAACACACCTTTAACGTCACAAAATACGGTTACCATGAGTTTCCTCCCAGAAAAATCTTGGCGGGCTTTTTTTTATTTGTTAGGCGATGTTATATGGGTCCACACCATTGACTGTTGTTTTGTCTCAGGATTCATGTACTTAATCCAGGTTTCATCACCAGTTACAATCCTATTGAGGAACAGTTCGCCTTCTTCAGCATAACGTGCGAGAAAGTCCGCTGCAGATGCCATTCGTTGAGTATTGTGGTGCTCTGAAAGAATCTTAGGCACGCATCGAGCATAGTACTTCCTGTAGCCTATCCTCTCTGTCACTAGCTCACACAACACAGTCCTGTAAATTTCTAGAAATTCATTAGAAAAATGTCAGATTGTGAAACGTGGATTTTCACGAACTTTTTGATCAACTTTCCGAACCAGTTCATCAGTGAATGGCCTGCCACTCCTCTCTTCGTCATGGATATTTGTTCATCCACTTTTAAATATTCGAATCCATTCCCGAACAACTTCTTCACTCATCACACTTGGTCCATATACGACACAAAGTTTCGACGAATATTGTTTTTCCGTAAAAAAATGTATAACAGCTCGTACTTTGCATTTATCGAGGGTTTCTATTGCAGCACACATCTCGAGACACTACAAAAACAAAACTAGCGATCACACAAACTTAATTTTACCACGGCAGGATGTCGACTGACCTGCAAAGACGGCTGCGCTATCCCCACTACTTTCCACGCAGTCACTAATCGGAGGGTAGTTTCCGAACGGCCCTCGCAAATTAATATACTGAACAGTATGACAACAAACTACTCTAGACACTTAACTGGTTAAGTGTTCGACACTCATAGAAACTTAAAATAATTTATTTTCTTTAAAACCAAAACAATGGTAATGTGCAAGCTGAAGCAGGAAACTGATTTGGTAAATTATTCATTAAAAACGCAACGGATAATAGGGTTTTCAAATTCTCAAGAGGAATATGCAGAGTGTTAAAATTTTGAAAACTCTTAACTCATCTAACCTAGTAAAATATTTGTTCTAAAATTACCTTATAAACAATTGTTTAAAGTAGATTGTAAGAAAATTCCTATTACATAAGCATTTAAAAAAATTCTACGATCATCTTTCTTCCCCTTGACAATTTTAAACAATGGACGATGACGTACCAATAGGAACCATCAGAAACGGTCACGTGGCGGAAACTTTAAAACACCAAATTTCATCGTAGAATTGTCATTTTGTATAAATTATTGTTAGCTTTATTACACTTTTTATTAACAATAGAGAGTGAAGTCGAACCTATAGGGTCAATGGCAGATTTGTTACCAAAAAAAATCAATGGAATTTCATTTTGGGGTTTACATCTTTTTCCTGTTTGTGCATGAGAAAAATTGTCGAGGCGATGCTCATATCTGGCGCACCCACTCGTTAATTCTAGGCACGAGAAATACAGCAATTTGGAACATAAAGGTCGGATCCGCATGAAAATTACGAGACTGAAAATAACCTAACACCCACCATCCCATATTGGCGGACGATCCTACTATGTGTAACTCGAAGAAGCCCTTTTTAAATTTAATTGTAGTTTTATAAAAAAGTTTGTGTAAAAAGAAGAAAATGTTTTTTCAACTCTCGTTCCATTAAGATACTCGCTACACTCGTATGTCAAACATTGAACTTGAGTTGAAAAACACCACTTTCGTTTCTAGTTTATTAAAAGAAGAGACCTAAACTCTAAACTAACAGAATATTTCTAATGAGAGGAACTTAAACAACTCTAATCTAGGATTGTCGTCGGAAAATGTAAACTACTACACCCCTGTAATATTAACCGAGCTGGTAGTGTAGTGATGACACGGCCTGCTTAGCATTCGGGACGTAATGGGTTCTATTCCCGTTACTGTCTACCTTGTATGAGGTTTTTTCGGGGGGTTTTCCTCATACACATGTAGCGGCATGGTCACTGCGTATATGCACAGCATGTGCGGCTACTTAGGCGAATGCTGGGGTAGTATTTACCTCCTCAGAACCCTAACTCTGCCCCTTCCGATCCGATCCTGGCGGCACCTATCCTTAATCCCACCATGCATATATACGTAATGTATGTATGTATGCAGGGAATCCATGATTGTGGCTGAAGGAGCTCGGTAAGCTCGACCAGTCCGCCCTCCCCCTTGGGGAGGGAATTAAATACTTTGTCTTTTCCTTTTTTTTCGCCTGGGGAGAACTGTATTATTTATGATTAAAGTACTATAAAGGTTATGGATATTAATTCTTTTTGGTTTTTTTTGTTCCCCGCAGTGCAAAAATATTATATGCAGGGTACGCTATTAGTGCATCGAAATACGATATATACGCTACTAGCCGTACCCGTCGCGAGTTGCTGCGATCTCAGAATGGGGGGGGAGCGATATTAAAATGTTATGATACACGGATTTCGAAAAACCCTTTCTTAGTGGATACCTACACTTCACAAAGAACACACCCTCGATCGATAAATCCCGACCAATGCAGCTGTTAAATGACATTTGCGGCGCGCGAACTGTCAAACGCACGAAGTTTAAATCGTCGTTAAGTTTTTTTTAAATTTTCCTTTTTTCTACGAAATTTTCTTCATTTTTCTTTCCGTAAGAACCGTCTACAAAGTATTATAAAACTTAAAAAAAAATCAATGAAATTTGTAAAGTCGTTCTCAAGTTATGGCGTGACCAAGTAAAATAGGTATCCATTTTTATATACAACGTGAACCAAAAAAACGTACCCCTGCTTCAAGTGTATATTCTACACATAAATTGAAGACGAAAAGTCAGATAAAATTTTTCTCTAAAATATATGGCTGTCACTTTGTAGCCATACATTTTAGAGAAAAATTTTATCTGACTTTTCGTCTTCAATTTATGTGTAGAATATACACTTGAAGCAGGGGTACTTTTTTTTGGTTCCCGTTGTATAAAGATTATACACGATATAAAATAAAGTTTAAAATACTTACCTTGTTGGGTTTTTTAATGGTTTATGTTTGTATTTATGCTTATACGAATATAAACGTTTCGATAACATTTACAGTTATCGTCCTCAGCAGTAATAAAATCATTTAGAAATGTTTAAGATGTTTAAAAATTTTTTCAAAAATTTGTTTCAACATCTTAAAGATTTAAAAAGATTTTATTACTACTGAGGATATGTACAAACGTAAATACAAATATACACCATTAAAAAAACCAAAAAGCGAAGTATTTTAAATATGTGTAATAATGGTGAACGTTTACATTTTCATACCAAATAAAGTTATTTACAAAAATTATAGGCAACTTCAAACTTCACATTATCAAATTATTTTCGTATTTACAGGGTGTTACATTTTACCATGGTGAACCAAACATACTTCTTTTAAATGGGATACCCTATACATTATCACAAACTTAGATTAAGCTCATCTCCCCCATACTTCCAATATAGGGTTTCATTACGTTCTACAGGTTATTTCAAAAGCCGTGGTCACTTGTATACGAAAACCATTCTCATTTCAACGTCCTGTATGCCCTAGACAAGACAACCTGACATTAACTTTTTGCAGAAATTACTTTTTGGCATTTGTCCAGGTTTACGAGAAACTTATTTTTATAATACTGGGTTATTACAAATGATGTTCATGATTTCAAGTGTACATAAGTCTGGTTTTATTTATCGTACAAAAAATAAAATGGTTACATTTCAAGAAAAACTCTAAAAGTTTCATCCCAGGTCCCAAGATGTTCGATATGGGAACCCCCTTGTGATACGATAGATGTCAAGCCTGTAATCAAGCTCTTGCCATACTCTGTTAAGACAAAACACATTAACTCTTGTACAATCGCGCAAGTGCTCGATATAGGTGTGTGGGTTCTCCGAGCCACATATTGTGACATTATGTCTGTTCACTTTACCACACAAGTGGAATGTGGCTTCATCACTAAAGACTAAACATTTTACAAAGTTGTCATTTTCCATCTCAAGGCCTGCATTTTCTCACAAAAAGAAAGTCTTAGAACTTTGTCATTTGGTTTTAATGTTTGAACAAGCTGAAGTTTGTAAGGCTTGAGATTTATACGTTTACGTAAAATGTTCCAAACTGTTGGATGTGGTATACCAAGCTCTCTGGTGCATTTAACGGTAGACTTCTGTGGACTACGCGTAAAACTTTCCCTTACCTGACCTACAACTTCATTGCTCACTGACGGCCTCCCACTTGATTTCTTTTTACAAATGCACCCATTTCTCTTAAAATTCAAGTACCACTTGCGAATAGAGTGATTGCTAACGAGCATCTTCATTAAATTTGGTTCTAAAGTGACGTTGCATACTAATACCTGATAGGTTGATGTGATAATCCCACACACAGAACGCTTTCCTGTCTGCAAATTCAGCCATTACACAATTGACAACAATTGACTTTAAGAAACAGCTGATACGTACTTAAACCAATGTAAACAAAAGTTTGAGTTTTTTTTCAGTGTTACCAATTGAAATGGTCTTAAAACAGATCAATCCAATAATATTTATAATTGAAATCGTCATTTGTCATAACCCGGTATTGCAAACATTTCATATAGGGCGATCTAAAACTCGAACACATGACTTTCTCATTTATTTTCAAATGAAATGAATCACCCCATATTTTTTTTAACAGTGAAAATACACTTTATGTTCTTTCATTTCTATTCAGCACTCCCTATATTATAAAATGATTTTTAATTTAATAACAGAAACAGGGATTTTTTAAGGCTCTCTTGTTAGTTGTGGACAAATGACAGTGTGACAAATAGTTATAAAAAATCAGTTGTTAAGACAACATTTCTATAAAATTAATTAATTTTATAATAAATGTTCAAAATGTCCCCCGAACACATCAATACAGCATTGTAGTCGATCTTCAAATGACCGACTTACTTTTCTTAACTCTCGAATGCTTCTCTTATTCTGTCCTTCATATCTATCATCTTGTGTCGTTGGAGGTATTTGATACACAAGGTTTTTCACATAACCCCACACGAAAAAATCAATTTTAGTCAACCCTGGTGAACGAGCTGACCACGCAATGGGTCTTCCTATTCTCATCCATCTGTCAGGAAAATAGGTGTTAAGATCGTGTAACAACCACATTCTTTGACGAATGTTAGGAGGAATACTTCCAACAGTAATGGTAAATGATTTTCTAAAAAGTCTAAATAAAGCAGACCTTTCACTATTCCGTCGACAAAATGTAGTCCAATTACTTGATCTACAACTATACCACTCCAAACATTCAAATATCCCCTAGTTTGACGATGAATTGCTATAAGATGGACATTACTTGTGGAATAATAATGGAAACTGTGTATTCACGATTCCATTTTTATGAAACGTGGATTCGTCTCCAAAAAGTACGACATCAAAGAGGCCCACCTGATTGCGGATTTGTTGCTGGGCCCATTCGCAAAACGCAACGCTTCTGGGTTAGTCACCGTAGAGTAACTCTTGTTCCAACTGGATATGCAATGGAATTTTGTTTTTAGACATTAGAATTTTGCGTAACTTCAAGCATCATGCTTCCTTTTCCTCGTTACTAGAGGTTTTGTTCTTTCGTTCCTTTCATAAACTACGGAACACGTACGATGTCTCCCTTTGTTAATTCTTTGTGTTAATATACAATTTTTCATACATCCTCCTAGTACCCATATCATATCTGCCAATTCCTCAACAGAAATGTTCACTTCCAACAGCATTTAAGTTTTTACAAATTAATAAACAATACACAAATTTAAAAAAGTCTGTTAAATGACAAAACGTTAATATTCCAGTTTGTTCTGTCTAGGGCATACAGGACGTTGAAATGGGAATGCTTTTCGAATACAATTGACCATAACTTTTGAAATACCCTGCATAACGCAATAAAATCATATACTGGAAGTATGAGGGAGATGAGCTTAATCTAAATGTATAATAATATATATGTTGTCGCATTAAAAAAAAGCATGTTTGGTTCACCCTTGTAATATGTAATACCCTGTAAATACGAAAATAATTTTATACTGTGAAGTTTGCCTATAATTTTTTCAATAATAACGGATATATCGTACTTGATCATACGCAATAAGCAAAGTATTCAAATAAAAAAAGAGTAAAAAAGGGAAATTAACTGTATGCACAGCAACACTTCTAAAGTTGTATTTTGCGATCACAGATCTTCTTATGTTCCAGAAAAAAGGCCTCCATCCACCGCAACACCTACAGTTCTAGCCGAATCTGCAATAATGCTAAAAATTACATTTAATTCAATTAAAATTAAATAGTCATTTATAGTCTACATGTACTTCGAGTTTTGAGTTTTTCAAAGAGATGCCACTATAAATTATATTAGGACTTTATGTGATTAATGGTTTGCGTTTCTAATTTTTTTCAATAGTCTAAGTTCAAAATTCGCACTCTCTTATAGGCAGTATTATCCAAATAATTTTAAATTAGTAAAACTGAAATTGGAGTTTTAAAATTTATGTCTAATCTTTTTTCAGGTCACGTAGCTTCGTGCTGGATTTCCGCAACGTTAATCGGAATAACTTTCCTCTTTGTATCCATGATGACGATAATGTTTACGATAAATCCAGGACTGCAAAATTTAACAACAAAATGTAAAAGTGATTACGCAACGTTATCACACAACGAAACGTCAGTCATATATCTTGTACATGATCAGATGCGATGGACGACATCTCAATTGGATGCACTAAAGGGAATAGCTCAGAATAACCCTCAATCTAACATTACACTGATACTTATTAAATACGAAGTTGATCCATTTATTATGGTAAATAAAAGAAAACTAGAATCATCGACTACTAGTACCACAAGCCGTTTAGTTTATCCAAGAAAGATAATAGTAAAGAGAAGTGCTGCTACAACACAGAAGCCAAATACGAAAATTGAAATTAAAAAATTTACTACATTAAAATCAATTAAAGATGCTACCTTACCTCCAAATACTAAAATACCTTATCCTGGAAAAACCCTCGAGTTGAGTATTAATGTAGGTGCAAAAGAGTTAATTAATATGTTATTGAAACGCTCTGAAAAATTCAAACCTAAAAGTATTACAAAGAAGGTTACTCTACGAGCACAAACTCTTCAAAATGTACTAAACGACTGTCAAAACATAAAACTTATGAGCACAACATACGAAAGAATATTTAAGCAGACTCCTTTATATTTATTTTGGCAAAATACTAATATAGATACACGTTTATTTGCAATCAGAGTATTGCAACTGTGGAACAATGCTGGTAGTTCGTTTGCACTGCCCACAGGCGAAGAAACAGTTAGAGAAGCAGAATACATAAACTTCAGTAACATAAATACCACACCGTTTCCAGGCTTTTTAAATAATAAACATAGCATAAAGGTTGGTCCATCAAAGTTATCTACAGGCTTGGTTACAATTGACGATGAGGGTTTTTATATGGAAACAAAAACCATCTGCCATGCATTCTTCGGAGAAATGTTAGTGTCACTTGCAAAATCAAATATAAACACTAAACCAGCAAATGTTATTAGAACAGTTTTACAAATTTTTTGTGCAAAAGGAGCTGTCAATGGAGATTATTGCAGAATGATAAATGGATAAAACTGAACAAGCTTCCCTAGTACCCTTGTTTTATCAGTAGTTTGTTTATTTTGCCACCAAAATGTACTTTTTATAATTATATTACTATATTTAATATATTTTCTTAATTTTTATCTAAATTTAATACGTTAAAGCGTGGTATAAATTAATGTTTATATTAAAAATAAACTAAGATTCAATGCAGAATTTATAAAAAATAAAGAACCGTCACTGATCAAACAGTGACTTATTTTAGTTTGATGGGCAAAATATAGATAATATTTACACTAAATTCAACAAAAATTGTTAAGAGGGATCTCCCATAATAAAACGCCGAAGTGTTGGTGATTCTCACCAAGTTCTAAGAAGGACGAACTTATACACATGGGATATACGTACGTGTAGAAAATTTTAAATTGACGTGTACCAATATTTACGAGAACTGCCGATGTTTATGAGATGAAACCTGATCTGAAAATACAAATATGCTTATTTCTACAATAGTCATTTCATCTGTCAACTGTATTGTAAAGGAAGTATGAACTTTCCAAATAAGAGTATCTACGGTATTTGAGAAACTGAAAAATTTTAATTGCTTCATGTTTACGAATTTATACTGCTATAGTACATAATTATCTTGTTGTCAAGTTGAACAGCTCATGCATATCTTGAATAAGGAAATAAATTACTTATTGGTCTTTGAAAATGTTGTATTACAGGGTGTCGTTAAATTTTACTACGACCGATTATTCCGATGGTTATTCAAGTACTACCAAAACGAAACGAATAATCCCTATTTTTGTTTTTATAACAAAAATGTACTGAAGTTGTTTTATTATACTATTCCTATTTACGTTATTTCGTAAAAACTCACAGACGGCTAATGGCACAGCATTGCCTGCATCTGGTTTGGGGAAAATGTTATAAATCAGTAACTAACTGTCAGCACAGAAATAATACTGTTCATCCCCGAAAGGATATATTTTAGTGCCTAATAATTTGTATTTGTTAGCATCAAATACAAGCAAGTGTCCATGCACATATTTTTATGTATACGTAATGGATTAAAATTTTGCAGAATAAAACAAGTTATTATAACAAGTGTGCGAACTGGTGTTTCTTATTTGAATGAAGTATCATTATCGAACGTTTGAGAAGTCGTGCCGAGCTCTAACCAAATCTCTAAAGGTATACTGGCATAAAATCACAAGTCATACAAACCTGAATGAATATTTACAATCCTATCACATGAAGTGGCTGGTCGAAAACGGTAAAGATTTTTCGTTTCATGATGATTGAAGATATTAAAGTCTGCTTATGTACTATTGGTTTTTTTTTAACATGGTGCCAACGTTATTTCGAATATTGAAAAACGGATTGCACCATAATTTTCTCGAATATTCATTCAGGTAATATTTTACTTATGTACCTATCGCATTTTGTTATTAAACGTATTTTTAACATTCTTCATGCAAAAACAATGTTTCTTCAAAGGAATGGCTTCGGACATGTGGAATGTTAAAATGATTATAATGAATTAATGGCAAACATAATATTGTTTATAGTTCTGTTTATTCGTTATATAACGTTTATCATCATGGATCGTAGCAAAAAGTATACTTCTTCCACTTACCGCCAAAGTAAAAAGATAAAATACAAACTTTCACACAGTTTTTAGAGAAATTAACAACAAAATACTATCTACCTGGCATTACATTAAAATATATTCGAAATATTGTATTTCTTGTAGTTCATAACTCCTAGAATACGAAAATCCCAATTATGACGGAAAGGATAAGTTGCAGAAAAAAGGAACCCTCAGGAACACAACCGTCACACCTGAATCTCCAGTTTCATCGTCTATTGAAATTCACCACTTAGATAAAGACATCCCAATCACATCAACTTCATTTGCATCAGAAAGTTCATTCATTTCATGTATGCCCACATCATTTTCGTCAATACCAGAAATCATTATGGAGCAAGAGGACAGAAATGAAACAATAGAAAAAGAAAATGACACATCTGATATGATAACGCCAGTATTGCGAGAAATCGCACGAGGCACTAACATAACTCATTTCTTTAAGCAAATTCTGAACAAACCGATTAGTTGTTCACTAATGAACATGCTAATTACACAAGAAAGACGAAATGGACTTAAAAGTGATTTTATACTCAACTGTAAAATGTGTGGTATAATAAAGACAATTACTTCAGAAGGCTGTAATGAAATGATGATTCATTCTTAAACATAAACTGTAGTGCAGTTTTAAGTGCCATATTAACGGGAATAGGACATTCTAATGTGGAAGAAATTCATACAGCAATGGCTGTTCCGTCGATATCGAGTAGAATGTACACACAACACCACGGTTTGCTGACCAACACAATCCACAAATTGGCTTGGATAGAAATGGAAGCAGCTGAGAAAGAAAAAAAGAACATGGCTGAAGAAGATGGTGAACTAGATGAAAATGGTATACCACTAGTATCAGTCATCGCAGATGGAGCGAAGTGTAAAATATCTTATGGGACTAATTGTACTGCCAATTCCGGTGTTGTGTGCATTATACGTGTGAGATCTCAAAAACTATTATACATAGGTATTAGAAATAAGTATTATGCGGTTTGTGTGCTACACACATAAAAAATAGTCGACATTCCGCAGCACACGCACTTCAGAAACTGGAAAGGAACTTTTACAAGTATGGAAGCTGATATTATTGTAGAAGGGTTTCGACGCAGTGTAGAAATGCATCGTATAATCTATAATAAACTAGTAGACGATTGTGATAGCAGTGTGTCTAAAAAACTTTTGGAAGCAAAACCCTATGGAAACAGGATTGTGAAAAAAGTAGAATGAATGGTTACTTTAACAGAAAATACAAAAAACAGCCATTCAAATAGCAGTGTACCACCTTTATTGCGACGAAAAATAAAACATTTAATAATGAGATTGAGGATGTCGGTAGTGAAACCAGTAGATTACAGGAGATTAGAGAATGTGGATGATAATGTGAAAATAACTAATTTAAAAAATGATATTACAAATAGTCCTCATAAAACAAAATGAAACCAATATTGTCAGCGCAATGAAGGAATGCGGATTAATTACCGATATTATGTCTTGTGTATATCGAATAGTACACAATGCCGAAAGTTTAATTCTAAACACTACAAATAATTACGCAGAGCAATACAATTCCGCGGTATGTAAATTTCTAGGAGGTAAAAGGATTAATTTTTCTCAAAAAAGGGCGTATGAAACCAGATGTGAAGCCGCAGCAATATCATAGAATACAAAAGGTCAATTTCATAATATTCTTCATAAAGCGTTAACTGGTCATAGTCCTACCGCGATTACTAAGACATTTGTATAAAAAAGAAGCGTAAAAAAATACTAGAGGTCAAGCGAAAACTTATCCAGAACGCAGAAGAAAGAAACAAAACCTCCAACATTTGGAGATATAGATTACGACCCGTTAGCTGGAGAAATAGTAAATCCCGAAAACTCCGAAATGAGGCCAGAATTATATAAATCTCAGAAGGAATTTATTCCTACAGAAATGAAAAAGAACAGACAATGAAATAAGCGGTATTTTATTTCATACTCGTGGCCAAAGTCCCAATAATGTGTAGAAACGGGAAAGGTCGATGAGGTTGACGGTTTCAATCCATATTCTGCAAGATATTCTACTATAGCAGACGCCATAAAGAATAAAGTAATTATACAGGGTGATTTCACTTTAATACGCCTAACTTCAAGAGCGGATTACTTATTCAAAAATAACTATAGTTTGCCATATAAACAATATTCTTTGAAGGCTTCGTTCTCGAGATACAGGGTTGTGACAGCATAATTTGCTGCACAGTGCCCGAAAGTAATGTGCCGGCTAGTCGGGAGGGCAGAGCATCGGATGCGCGGGTTGGAACGGAAATACAGTAAGGAAAAGGGAAAGGAGGAGGAAGAAGAACAAGGAGGGATGTTGAGCGCCACAAACATTGATTTAGCCCCCAAAGTTTGAAAGGGGAGGAACAGTCAAACACAAACGAAAAGGAAAAAAAAGGAAAAAAAATTAAATCGAGAATACTCGTATAATAAACCCCAATACAACTAAAAATAGTTATGCACTGTAACAAAATTTGTAACTGAGGAAAATGAATAAATGTAAAGCAAAAATAATACCTATTAACAATGTTTAAACTAAAACGAACTTGATTGATATATAAAATTTAAGTCGATCCTCCAAGCGGGAGTTTCACTACCACTTTAATAAATTTAGTAACTACTAAAAAAAGGAGACGAAAAATATTAATAGTGAACTAGTGAAGCAGTACTACAATACGGTGGTAGTGGTCTCGCCAAGAATTACCCCATAAACCCCAATTGCATTGGAGGACAATATGTAATCCTACAATGCCTACAAAAATTACCCAAAACACAACAACAAAATTATTATAATCCGAAAATCGGAATAGAACTCTAAACCAAAGTTATACTTTTGTTATCCTTTTTTCCCGCAATACAACGATTAAAAAAATGACTTCTTAGTTACTTTCGCGAGTCACTCCGCAATATATAATTTAAAGAAATAGCAAGTTATTAATAAATGAGTAATAAAGAAAAGTAGTGGTGCGACTTCCTACCTGAGGATAACAAATCAGTAAATTAACTCTAAAAAAAAGATTATACTAATTAATGGATAGAATTCAATGTTTAAATTATACAAAATTTATATTACACCAAAATAATCTTATAGTAAGCGATAGTGAAAAGAAAACTCTGTATATTAATTAATATTGAAATTTATATTGCAAAAAAAATCTACTAATTAGCGAGTTGCCCTGTATATATCTATATGTACTCAGGACAGTAGCTACAGTACTTATCAGTAGTTCCAATAGATAAAAAAAATTGTCACACTAAAAGAATTCTTATAACCTCAAAAAAAATATAACGTTTATGCGATTAATGATGAGGCGCTAAACAGAGGAACAGAGGAAGGTGCCGCCACAACTGTAACCTAACTTAATTAGATAAGATAAACAAAATTACTATAACCTAACATAATTAGATTAGATAAACAAAACTACTGTAACCTAACAAAAGTAGATTAGATAAACAAAACTACAGTAACCCAAAAAAAATTGCATGGGACGGGATTCGAACCCGCACCAACAGCGTGGAAGACGATTCCTACCTCTATACCACCAATGCTCTAGAAGTGTGACATTGAAAGTGATATTTAAACCATGTATAAGAATTTCTATTTATGTAAATAAGGCATGCGCAATTTGTCATTGGCACCTTCCTGTGTTCCTCTGTTTAGCGCCTCATGATTAATGTGGTACATATCAGTGTTGTCGTTGGAGGTAATTGTTCAATTCTAACACCAACCTGACAATTCACTAAGGTGTTTTATAGATTGAGTGTAAGTTCAAGACTGATCACATGTACGAAGTAAGTAATTATACAGCAGTAGTAGTGAGAATAAATTGAAATGATCTGACCTTTTAGCTCCTTCGAGATGTTCTGAAGCTGACGAAAGGTAGACTAGTTGGTAAAGCAATTCACAGGTGATCATCAATTGAAGTTTTACATGTTGAAGTAACAGCTGTCATATATGCTTTCTTTCTTTTGAAGCAAAAACGTGGGTGGTTAGCAAAAAAAAAAAAATACCTAAAAGAAACAGTTGAATGTACAAGGGATAACAACGCCAGATATAATGTAACGGTACCTGAGATCTTGGTTGGTTTATTCGTGAATCATGTGTGTAACATCCCAAAACTTTCCGATATAACATTTAGACATCACTTAGAAATTTGTTGTAGTAAATTACTAAATTATATAATTTTAGGTGAAGCAGAATACCCCAAATAAAACTTGGTACGAGTTAAAAACTCAGAACATGTGCTTCAAACCTTCACACATGTACTTTGTAAAAGTGAACAGGAAGTATCAAATAAAATTTTTTTCAGTCGGTGAAATTCTATTTTCTGGTTACTTTTAGCTGCGCCGCGAAAAATGATAAAAGGATTTTCAAATTAAAAGGAAATGTAAACAAAATGAAGTTCGCTATCATCTTAATATTGCTATAATTTAAACATAATAAATCAAACTGGAAGTTACATGTAAAGTGTATTGCCTATCTGTTATTGACAAATTGTAATAAATAAAATTTGAACTAAAGTGGGTTGCCTATCTATCATTGTAAAGGTTTAGCTACTTAGGTTTAATATATTGAAATAGATGAAATTTAGCATTACGGGGTCTTAAACTTTCCATAAAAATAACAATTTTTTGTGTGGCGGAGAAACAGGGTAGTCATTACTTTTTTCCAAAAAAAAACTTGCGCGTGCGGTACACCACTTACATTTTTTCTCATTTAGAGAAAATGTTTGAATTGCGCGATCATTTTTACGTAATTTGGTATAAAGATATTTTTTTAATAAAATGTACCCATTTCGAATTATTTGCTATTTTGTGCGAAGTTACATATGCATTTATTATTTTGTTTAGCAAATGAAATAATTTAAACTCAATTTTTTACCAAATTCAAATTTTCTAGGCAACCGAAAAAAAATATATTTTGAGGAATTCCCTTCGTTAACGGGTTAATATTATTTAAGAACAATGAAATAATGCACAATTTACAACAGCTGTTCAAAAAAGTTCAAACTGATATCCTTCAACATCAATGCACTTTTGACATCTAATTAGATTATTAATGTGCGATTCTAACAACAATAATATGGTGACAATTTTCGAATTGCGCGATCATTTTTAAGTAATTTGGTATAAAGGTATGTTTTTGATAAAATGTATCAATTTTTAGTTATTCGCTATTTTGTGATCGGGGTGGCTTTGTCCTAAAATGTCAGTGTCGAGATAGTTATGTTACTGTAGAACGTGAGTGAACTTTCATTTACTAAAACTTTTGATACTGATTAAACTATTTGATTTGTATACAGGATGCCACATCATTTTACTAATTGTGAATATTATTTTATTTATGGCTTCTGTAACGGAAATTTAAGAAATGCAGTAAAAGAATATGAACGAAGATTTCCAAATCGCAGAATTCCCGATAAAGGAGTGTTTATAAGAACTCATCAAAAATTCTCATACTATCGATTTGGAAAGATTGCTCATAGAAAAGTTCAACCAAATCCAGAAGATAATAGAGTTCTCAGAATATTTGACAATAACAGAAAACTAAGTACCCGAAAGGCTGCTCTTCTGCTTAATGTATCTCAAACAAAAGTATTTAAAGCACTAAAACGAGATCACCGAAGGGCTTTACACATACAAAAAGTACAACATTTCTTACCAGGTGACGTCGAAAAAAGAGTAAATTTTTGTAGGAATCACATCAGCAAGATAGATTATTTTTTAATAGAATAATGTGGACAGAAGTGGCAACCTTTACACATACTGCTATAATTAATACACATAATCTACGTGTATGGGCACATGAAAACCCCCATGAAATTCGTCCGTCATCTTTTCAGCATTAATTGAGCTATAATGTATGGATGGGAGTTTTTCATAATTCCATTTGTGGTCCATATTTTTTACCCCCTAAGCTAAACGCTCTATCATTTCATCAATTTTTAAACAATGGTTTTCAAGACTTAATGGATAACTTGTTAGATAATATGCCATTAAATGTAATACACAATAATTGGATTCAATTGGTTGGTGTTTCGCCGCATTGTGGAAGGCAAATCTGTGAGTGGTTTGATGAAAATTATAACGGAAGCTGGGTCGGCCGCTTGCCACCAAGATACGATTTACAAATAAGATTACCTTACGAAGGACCAATCAGGTGGCAACCCCGATCATCTGATTTAAATCCTGTAACATCCATTATTTCGGATGTTACATTATTTAAGCATTTGTTCATTGCTGTTCCTATTATCTTTTTATTTAACGTTGTTCTCATTATGTTATTTTTCTAAAGTAAATCATTTAATACTCAAAATTGTTGATGGTCACTCGTACTTAACACACATTTTCAGAATTTGGAACCACTGGTTACAGTTGGTAACAATGAATATTATTTAGTGAGTTTCTTCTTCCTGTTTCAAAGTGTGCAAGTCATGCTTTAATACCTAGAAGAATCAAATAATTTCTGGATTTATTTCATCCATCGACGAAAGTCGGATTTATATTTGTTCTTCACCTTCGCTTCATTCCTGTTAACAAGGCTCGACGTGACACTGGTAATGGTAAAGCATCTATGTTTATCTTTTATGATTTGGAATGCATGCAAGAGGTGTGTGAGAGGACGAATGATAGATTTCTGCATGAGCCGAATCTATGTGTGGCCGCGAATGTTTTGTCTCGCGTGTATTCAACGCATCGACAATTTGGATGAGCGATGTGTAGCGAAAGAGTGCACATGTTCAGGGGAGATCCTGTTGAATCGTTTCTGTCGTATGTTGCGAGAAAGCGCGAAAATTTAAAGTTACATGCATTACACATAACATGAAGGACTACGATGGGGGTTTTGTGCTTAGATGCATGCTAGCTGATAATAATCGATGGAAACCCAAAGTCATCTCCAAGGGTCTAAAACTAATTTCTATCCAATGCGACTATATCATGTTTATTGACTCCCTTAGTTTCATCCCGTCACCACTCTCGGAATTTCCAAAAACTTTCAATTTCCCCGAGCCCAAGGGATATTTTCCATTTCTCTTCAACACATCCGCGGATCAGAATTATGAGGGTCCTTTACCTGCACTTGAATATTATTGTGCAGATCAGATGTCGGTGAAATATCGGAAAAACTTTTAAATTGGCACACGGTCCAGAGTAATTATGTTTTTAAGATGAGTAAAGAGATTGTGAAGTACTGTCTGATGGATGTTAAGATTCTCGTTAAAGGTTGAATTAGTTTCTGGTCGACCTTCACAGCCCAAAATAAAGTCGGTCGATCATAATTGCTAGAATAAAGTGTTTCGTAGGATTTTCCTCAAAAAGAACACAATCGGGCTCATTCCAAAAGGCTGTTATAGACGTGTCGACAAACAGTCGAGAGTCGCCATACAGTGGTTACGTTAGGTGGAATATTCACAGCAAGTGACCATACAGCAGGCAGGAAAAGCTCGCGAGTTTAGAACACCTTAAGGTGTTAAGGTCGACGGTTATTCCACTGAATCAAATATCGTTTACGAGTTTCTTGGATGCTATTGGCACGGTTGTGAGGAATGTTTCCCCAACCAAGCCAATATTGACCCAAAGCTGGATGTAAATACATCCATGTTTGTCCGAAACGAGAACACGGCGACGCGGTTTCTACGTGAGCGCGGTTATAATCTAGTGGAGATACGTGAATGCGATTTTAAAAAACAAGTACTTGCAAACGATGAGTTACGAGCATTCATACAGAATCTAGGCCATCAAGATGACGAACCTTTAAATCCATGAGACGCATTTTACGGCGGTCGCACTAATGCTAGCAAACTCTACCATAATTGTGACGATATTAGCGACAAAATAATGTATTATGACGCGTGCTTATTATACCCTTATGTAAATAAATACTGTAAATATCCTGTAGGTCACTGAAAATTCACGGAGTTTTAGATTGTAAGAGCATTTTGGTGGAGCGTTTAGTTAAATGTCGAGTACTACCGCCCTCTAATCTCTATCATCCAGTTTTACCTCTAAAAATGCATGGCAAGTTGATGTTTGTGTTATGTAGGGCTTGTGGTGCTGAGCTAAATGAAGGGGAATATGGGCATAGTGAACCCGAGCGCAGTTTCATAGAAACGTTTGTAACGGACGAGTTGTGTAACTATAAAGTTTTGAATGTATTTGAGATTTGGGAGTATGAGGTAACCACATATGACAAAATCACGAAACAGGATGGACTGTTTAGCGGTTACATCGATAATTTCCTAAAACTCAAACAGCAATGTTCCATTGTACGTCAGAAGCCGAGAAGTTGAACTACATAACGGAATATTACGATAAAGAGGGGATTCAGCTGGACGAAAAGAACATTAAGAAAAATCCTGGCTTAAGTTACTTGACCAAACTAATGTTAAACTCTTTTTGGGGTAAGTTTGGTCAACGAGAAAATTTAACCCAGAGTAGTATTGTATCCGAGCCAACGGACTTTTCAAATTGTTTAGGGATCCTCTGGTTCAGGTACAATCCATGATACCTATCGATGATAATGTAGTAATTGTAAATTGGGATAGACCTGAGGTCGAAGGTGAACCTCTAAAACTATTAATGTGTGCATAGCCGCGTACACGACAGCTTATGCATGTTTAGAACTATATAGTTATCTGGAAAAACTAGACCGCGGTGTTCTGTATTATGATACAGACAGTGTCATATTTGTGACGAAACCCACGACTGGAATCCAACCTGTGGAGATTTCCTTGGACAGATGACCGACGAGCTGGAAGCGTACGGTAAAGGAAGTTATATAGCCGAATTTGTTAGTGCAGGACCGAAAAACTACAGCTATAATGTGTTTTCAACCAGTGATAAATCACTTAAATCAACGTGTAAAGTGAAGGGTATCACCTTAAACTATAAGAACTCTCTTGTTATAAACTTTGAATCGATGAAGGATACTGTGCTTAGTAACAGTAAAGACTTGTATATAACGATAGGAAAATATTTAGGGACAAGTATTACAATGTATTAACTAGACCTGAATATAAACAGTGTAGAATAAGTTACTCTAAACGCCGAAGGATTGAAAACTGACACTTTACCGTTTGGGTGTAAGGAATAAATAAAAGCATATAAAGAAAAATTATTTGTTTTTATAGTCTCCAACTCCCTGTCTTGATTCATGTCTGCACTTTGCGAGTTTTCGTGTCAGCGTGTTTTCGTTTGCGTGTTTTCATTTGCACGTTTTCGTATTTTAGAAATGGAAGCTGAAAAAAATGTTTTCCGTAACTACACTCTTCCCTAGGGGCATGTTTATAAATCTAAACTCCAAGGCCTGAGAGCAAGCTCCTAAGATAAGTTGGTGTTAGAGACCTCTGATTAGAATTAAAAAAAATTCCACCATAACAGTTACAAGGATCTGTATGAACTTTTAAAATATACCGCTACATTTATTACAGAAAATATTCATTAGTCTATACACTACTAGGTGACGCTACAAACAGATTCAAATTTCACAACAAGGGGCCATGACAACAGGGGGCACAGACCTAACAAGTCCTTATAGCTGTCTTGCAAGTTAGCCCCTTATTATAATACAATTTCCAACCAAGGGGACCACGACAAGAGGCCGCAGACCCTAACACAAGTTTCTGCACTTGTCTTACAAGAACCTCATTATTAAAAATGATTTCAAATTTCCCGCGCAAGACCAGGTCCAAGGCTAACCACTTTCTCAAGGTTAGCCTGTTTCTCAAGGTAAACAACTTTCTCAAGGTCAAAAATACGACCCCCACGTGGGCGTCATTGGAAATTCCCCAAGGTCAAAAGTCACAAATAGAACCACATAATAATCTAAAAAGAGATGTCAAAAGTGCATTGAAGTTGAAGGATATCAGTTTTGAACAGCTGTTGTAAATTGTGCATTGTTTCATTGTTATTAAATAACATTAACCCGTTAAAGAAGGGAATTCCTCAAAATGTATTTTTTTGGTTTGCTAAACTTAAAATAATAAATGCGTACGTAGCTTCGCACAAAATAGCAAATAACTGTTTCTCCGCCACTGACTTACATAATCTATCGAAATAAACTTAGAATTATGGAAGACCCTTATACTGCCCAAAATTTTGAATTATTTTAATAAACCCTTAGGAAGATATTTAAAAAAATTGTTATTTTTATGGAAAGTTTAAGCCCTGTATCTTGAAAACGAAGTCTTCGAAGAATACTGTTTATATGTCAAACTATAGTTATTTTTCAATAAGGAATCCGCTCCTGGAGTGAGGCGTATTAAAGTGAAATCGCCCTGTGTATGTTACAATAGAAGCTGGATAATTAAAATTAAAAGAGTCGCACAATTATGTGTACCAAATCAAGGGCAATTGGCTATAACGCAACGGGCATTTTGTTATTTCATACTTTGGACAAAAAAGACATCTTATTTCAAAAAACTCTTTTGGCAAGAAAGGATGTTACCAAAATTGCAGAAATTTTATTCTAATTGTCTTTTGCCAGAGATGGTGAATCCACGTTATACACGAGAGCCGCCATAGAATATAATAAACCCTCCCAGAACTTGATAATTTATTAACATTATAAAGTTATGTTTATGGCCTACATAGTGTAATAAATTATTAGACAATTAGATAAGATAATTTAGATATTTAATTATAAGGCACTACTAGATATTTAATCAATTATACAGCATACAAACGCCTTTAAACGGCATGATGAACTAGGCTAGCCAATTGGTATGTTGTTACCAGAAAGTAGCTCGATTATAATGCATGTTATTGGGAAATTGGAAATTTATAATGAAAAAAAAACAGTAGGACCCTGTTTTCACTCAATTCGGAAAGTTATGCCATTTTCAGCAAAACGTTATTGTTGCTAAACTGCTATTGTTTCAAAATCAACTCAAAATTGCTCGAAAAGAACTTGTTGCTAAGGATTTGTTAATAAAGATAGTTCTAATATTGTCAAAATCAGCAGATAAACTGAATTGTGAATTTCACGCTTGTACCGCAAATTTATTAATTCTGTTGTTTGTATATGGTACTTCATATAAACATTGCCTTTCTGAATCATTAGGTATAAAGTACCGCTGTATGCCTCGCACACATTGCACTGCAGAACAGGGCGGTCCTGATATTTTAAATAAAAATTGAAAGGGGTTGATAAATCAAACGGAATTGGTCAAAATTCAAAACTAGGTACATACGTACGTTATACAAACGATGTATTTATATTCCCTTTTTACACTAAATGATGTTATATTGTGGTAATACAATACGTGTATTTTTTATTCTGTAAGACGATATTTTTATCATATCGTACGTCACGCGCTAATTTTAAAGTCTACCGCATGTTTAATGCTAACAAAATTCAGTGTTGCCTGATGTCCGCCAAAAAAGATCGATCATTTCCAGTTGTAAGTATGAATGGCTCAGTTCTTAAGTTTTCAGACTCTATTACTCTGTTGGGTATGACTGTATCTTCAAATCTCTCATGGGTTGACCATACAGATATAAGCAGTACTTTACCTTTCGACAACTCCTTCTGCTGTATAAGGCCCAAATTCGCCCTCATCTGGAATATAATTCTCACCCTTGGGTTAGTGCTCCCCAATACGCTCTCGATATCGTTGATCGTATTCAAAAGAGAGCGATTAGGCTTATAAATGACCCGTCCTTAACTTCTCACATACAGTCCCTTGAGCATGGTTTCAGTTCTTTCTTTGTATTATCGTTATTACAACGGCTATTGTGCTGCTGAATTATATTCTTTGATACCATCTCGGGCTATTTTTGCGAAAAACACTCAGTTCGCTCATTCACATCATCAGTATGCAGTACAAATCTCCACTTGTCGTACCAAACGGGCGCAATCCACATTTTTCTACACAGTTTCTAAACTCTGGAATGATCTCCCTAGTTTCTATTTTCCTCTCACTTATGATATGAGAAAATTTAAGGTAGCTGTTCATAGGCATCTATTGGCAATTCATTATCCCTCTATCCATCCTCTTAAGTGTTCCTGAGTGCTTTAGCACGATAGGCCTAATTTAGCCTGTTCAGGTCTACAATCATAAAAAAAATGTTGCGCTATTAATCAGTAATGATTGTGTTGAAAACCAGGGTCTCGGAAATAAGATACCATTAATAAACTAATGAAATGAAAATTACCAAAAAATTATATGTCTTCACGAATGTATAATTTACTTCGGTAAATGGCCATTTTGTGTGTATGTGTACTATTTTGATAACATATGTGACATGTTTTGAATGTAGCTGAAGTGAGTTTGCATGAAAAGAATTTTTTTTGTGTATGCGTAATGTAAGTTGGTGTAATTGATACGCCACTGGAATTTAGTGAGGCATTGGTTATCGTGTGAAGGAATATTTGAATGCTGTACAAAGATTTTGTGTTGACAGCGTTAAATTTGGTTGAGAAATAATGTTTTGAGTAAATTTTTATTAATACGACTGTGGTAAAACTACTGGTCTTTTTGCTACTGTGTATGGAGGAATTTGGACTAAAGAACTGGTGGTAGACGTATGAGTTGATGATATATTGATATTTTATTAACGTGCAGTAAGGATCATGTATGCATATTTTTGCTTGTAGAAATTTTTGTATATGGTGCAAAAGGATAATTTAATGCATGTTCAAGAATGAAATTGATGGAATGTGAGGGAGTTCGCTAAAATATGCGGAAATAAAATTCACCCACATGCGAGATTTGCATAGAAAGTTGAGGGATAATCTGGTTAATCTACACTGTGAATGTAATTGCAATGGATGGAAAGTTTTTAGTGAATTTACAAAATAATTCAAGATGGCTACGTTTATTTCGAATCGTTAGCGTCTTCTTCCATACTGAAACCTTCGACGCGGCAAAGAAACGCGCGAAATACTCAGTTGTGATAGGTGAATTTTGATCTTAGCGCGAATTTATTGTGACGTGTTGGCAATATGGCGGGCAGAAGCTAGTGTCAAATTTGAGGGGTTAATTGTTGGTGAGTTAGTTGATTAGAGGTCTTACTCTATAGTTTTAGCAGCGCAAGTATAGCGACTGCATTAACCCATAAGGGGATAAATCGTATAGATATTCACAAATAAATAATGGAATATATTGTGAGTTGAAGGAAAACATTAGTGATTTTCTTCAAGAAATAAAAAGTGCTTAGGCAGATTAGAAGTTAACAGTAAATATTTTGTTATTAGCGTTCAATTGTGGGACGCGTGACCTAATATTATTATAAAGAAAGGCGAAGGTAACCATTTAAGTACCAGAAATAAAAGTTTGTAAAATTTAGTTAACATACTGGTGATCATTAGTGAATGTTTACAATCGTTAGCAATACCAAATTGATTGTATGAAAACAAATAAGAACTTTATTATGTATATGGAAGTAACCATTTTTCCATTGTAGTAAACGTTTTTGAAGGGCAAATATCACAGTATAAGGTGATGTGATGTTAGGCTAAAGAGCCCCTATACCAAGTACGCGAGTGAACAAAGCATAGATACTGCGTTAGTGAGTATAACAGCCGAGTGTGTAGGGCAAATAACGGCTACCTCTTGTGTTTTGTACATAGTGCATCTAAGAATTTAAAAAGGATTACCGAAGCAGATCATATGGACTACAACTACCGCACCAAAAAAGGATTAATTAATGTAATACGTAAGAATTAGATTTAAATTTTATTGAACCAAAACAAGTACGATTATCTTTTAAGTACATTTTGTTTGTTGTCGTTACATTAATTACGGTTCATTCAAAGAAAAAAAAAGGTAATCGAACTTTAATTATTTTGTTATTTTTAGTTTTAGGAATTGGGTAATTTTAGTCGTAACGTATTTATGTGTTTGGTGTTTTTTTTTAAACCACGCCGTTGTATCTATTTACATGCGGAATTTGTCAATATACATCCGCTGTTTAATTTATTTTGTCGTTCATTTGTGTCAATTGTGTGCCTAACTGGTTACACCTTCTGATAAGTGAAATTAGTCTTGGTATATTTTCGAATTTAAGGATCGATTGGAAATTGCATAATGAGCCAGATCGATCACAAAATTTCATTTTAGCTTTCAAATATTAATGCAGAACACTACTAACAAAGTACTTTTTTTTATTCAACATAAATTACAGTTTTGAAGTATTAAAGTTTAAACCTATTAATGAATGTCTAAATACGATTTTAAAGATAAAGTAGTAAAAAATATAACGATGTTATTGATGATACAAGCACTAACCGCTCTATGTTTGAATTATTCAGCAATTAACGAAAATTTGTTTTGAGATAACAATTCATTGTTAAACCGATTTCGTTTATTTTATTTAGAATTTTCTAAATTGGGAATATTTATTTAATTCAAAGTTTTATAGCAGTTAGAAATATAAATTTACAGGTATACGAAGGATACTTAAAAAGTATTCAAGTTAACGTCGTACGATTTGGGAATTTTCATTTGTGCAGGGTTTGTTCAATAAGTTTACAACGACTCGTGTATTTCAGAATTTTTCTTAAGCTTTTGGATCAATTTATTTTGAAGTGTGATTGAATTTGAGTGGTGAATGGTTTTACTGAGTAGGCTGCAATCCTGTCTTCCACAGTCAGTATTAATTTACCATCCCGCCAAAGACTATTTATTTAAGTAAAATTTAAGATTGTTGTGGCGCCTAGAGGCAATTTTTCCCGGACTGAGTTGTAGATTTATGGTTAAGTGTAAGGTGTTTGAAACTATTTTTCAATCATTTTACTCCTTATATCGACCACGCCCATTTCCACTGTAGCTGGCTTGGCAACCCGCTTATTTCAGTAAGCATACACGACGCCTCGTGCGGTTTGGACGTGTAACACGTCTATCATATACTCAAATTTCTATCTCTTAAGTTTAATACTTACGAAATGGCACCTTATTTGGGAACACTCCAAATAGCATAGCAAAAATGAGAGGTGGATCCCTCTTAAAAAATAAAACAAATTAGCGTTTGAAAGATCATGTTTTGGTCAATCAGAATTGCATATTAATTTTACACAACTTTTTGCGCCAATTTGAATTTAGCATAAATAACTTTGATGGCGTCACTTTTTAGGGTGGACCCTAGAGAGTTTCATATAAAATCAATTAAAAATTGGGTATTAAAAACATAAAAATTATAAGAATGAAATTTCACAGGAGCCCTAACAAATTATTTAAAAAAAGGACAAGTGTAGCAAAATTTAAACAAGACCCTCTGAATACGTGCCTATGTGCTTTAACATTGGTCAATTAAAATATCACTCCGGATAAACGGATAAATAGGAGTAAAGAATGAGGGCGAGTCAGTCTGCATGTAACATTGACACAACACGGTCCCAAATCTGATCTTGTGCCATTTTTGAGTTGTCATTAGTGAATGCATTTTACGTCAATGTGGAAATGTTGGAAACTTTAAATTTTTAGGCCATTTTTATTATTGCAATTTGAAATTGTAAAAAAATTTCACATATTAAAATTAAAAATTTTGATCAGCAATCATTTAAACATAAGTTGGTTGAAATCTATTTGTGATTATATACAGGATTTAAAAGGCCCAAGTGTTAAATTGTAAGATTTGGTTAAAAATATAAATGGAAATTGGTGAATTGATCTGGTCAATAATTATTTGCCAAGGGGTTTCTTAAACCCTATTTAAGCACGGAACTTAACAAAAAAATATGGATTGACAACATTGCTTAGTCAAATTGGTCAAGGGGCATTTTAGTTATATGTTGACATCAATGCATTCTCATTTATACTGTTTAAAAAACGACTGTTTGGTGTTTTAATGTATCCATCTTCATCTAGTTCTTCTACAATTGATACAGTCATTTATGACGCCGGTATTTCCCGCCTATTTTTCTGCCCAAAAAAGCTCTAGATCACCAATTAGTTGATGTATATCATTCCAATATTTATATTCAATCGGCCTGTTTGTTAATTCCTTAAAAACATAGCTCCGCCTCCTTTAGTTGTGGACGATGATAGCAAGGGTTTGATTATTTCTGTTTACTTTTTGCTGCAGTTTTCTCAAAATTGCCCACTGACTTCATAACCTCGCCTTGCAACACTTTACTAGATTTAAATTGGGGTCATTCGTAATAATCAGATCCTATAAACCTGGAGTCCCTTTATTGTATCATTACGTGTAGTAGAATCATTTGTGATACTAATAGGTTCTTCTTCTTCCTCAGTATTAATCTCTTCTACGACAGATGTATCTAAGAAAGACGGTGTACCAAGACCTGGAGGAGGATTTCTTTGAAAAAACGGAAGCTGAGCTAGTGGGCTAGTAGTACCCTTTCTTGAATCACCTAATGATGGTGAAGAGAAGCCTGGAGTCCGTTGAACTTGAGCTAGCCGGCTAGTGGGGATTAGCGCGCTTTCTTGGAAATATGAACAGGGGTGGTTTTTGGGTTTAACGTCAATGGGCTCCTTTTTAGATGTTTTAATTTTTTAATCTGGATCGATTTTATTTACTATTTCAGTTAGAGGCTTATAAGTACTTTTAAATAATCTGTCATTAGCAGTGCAAGCAGTTTTAATACTCGTGTACTTCTGGTATATTATATTACGAGCCCGAATAATTTTTTGCTTTAATATCATCTTTTTATCCATTGTAGCCAAAAGGGTTCACTGCACAGGTACCGGTTTACCCTGAACAGATAGCTGTTTACACTAAGCAGATAGCTGTTAATACCTAAACAGATCAATAACTACTAAACTGGTGAAAGCAGTTTAAGGTATTATATATACATCAACGACCGTTACTCACTTCGGCATCCTTGTTTATGATCATGAAACCAAGCGGATCTACTCAGCACATTGAACACATGCCCCGAAATAATTTCATGCTTATGGTGGGACTTATATGATGTTCATACACATGTTTTAGGTTTAATTCATCTTACTCAAATAGTATAATTAGATCACGAATTAATTGCTTTGGAATTTTTCTGTAGGTTTGACCATAATAGAAAGTCAATATCACTATGTCTACCCATCGAAAAATATGCCCTTATGTTATTTTGCTTTTCACAAGCGATATCATCGAAAATAAAAATAGAATTTGATTTGGCACAAATAGGCTCAATCACATCTTGATTATCACTGAAGGTAAAGTAACCTATATCCTTCATTGGAAGTAAGATTTCCCGTACAAATAGGTACTTGTTTTGATTCAATGTATCTCTTCTCCAGTTAGTGAGCTGTACTGCACAATAGCCTCATGGAGAATAAAACCATAGACAAAGATTCCATTATCGAAAGGCGTTAGAGATTCCATTTCCAATTTGATGTCTACTGTTGAGTTTTTTAAGGATTCATTTTGTCTAGAATAGTCCATTACAAACACTGGATATGATTTGAATTCAGAACAGTTCAATAATCCATTTTTATCATCTTCACCTTAGTAATCACATCAGAATTTCAAAAAATTGTGATAGACAGGTATGTATTGGTTAGCACTGAAATTCAAATGCATTGCTTTATATAGATAATACTCAGAATCCAGATGTACTTTAAGTTTTCTGATGTTAATGTGATCAAAATTTCCGGCCCTTGCTGACTTTGTTTACCTTTTACCTTGTTGGAATACATCAATCATCCAACGTGTTTTTTCCAGTTGCGTTGACGTTTTTATTGGCCATATATCTGAGGTTGCTTGTTCTAAAACAGGTAATTCATATAACTCCCCTTGACGAAATGGATAAGTAATAATAGAATTTTGCTTGATTCCTTCAAACAAGTTACGTTTCGCAGCATCACTAAGTGTTCAGTGTGGTACTTTCCATTGAATTTTATTTAACGTTAATGCTGCATCAACGTCACCATAGTAGCAGTTTGTATCCCTTCTGGATCGAATTAAAATCAACTCTGAACGCATATTCACGATTACTTGACAATAAGCCTCCATTACTACAAATATGTGGTTCAATGGTATGCATACTGTAAATGACTTTTCATCATTTTGCTCATCGAATTCTACTTGTAATGGTTCTTCATTCTTTGGCGACCACCCCAAATGACTTAGTGCTTTACTCTTACTTGCCGTATAAGAAACATATCCTTTAAGTGCAGACGTTATGCTTGGATTTCTGCAAACGCCCACTCTTTGACCACCTAACTCGTAACGAATTTCTTCGAAAAGAAAGTTGGGAAAATTATTGATTAAGTTGCATGATTTTTTATCATCTTCTTTTTGCTTGTCTTCTATGTACAGAAAACCATCGTAGGTAGCCGTAATTAGACCTTGACTTGGAATTAAGATGTGTATTTCTTCAGAAGGTTCACATTTAGAGATCCATTCGGCCATTGCTGAGAACTTTTAAACCAATTGACGTTAAAAAGTATTTCTCTGCAGATGTTAACCGCAATAAACGTTGATGGCTATTAATGACTTACTGTAGGGATGATGTCTTTTATACGAATTTTTGAAAGATGGGATTGGTCCTTGATTAATTCTCAGACGCATGTTCTTTTAGTTCTAGGCGTACTGTAAATGGTTCACTTTCACCAAAGTCTATTAATTCGCCCTTTTGATTAGTCAAATTAATTGCTATATTACTAATTAAGTCGGTGTTTACTTCTAAATATACCGTATTGTTTGGGGTTTTATCTAGACGATAACCTGGTGGAACTGAAATGTCAATCTCAAAGAACATTTTTGCAGGTTTCCCGTTTCGATAAGATCCTTTTATAGTGTTGCACTGTACGTGTAGATTAGTGTGTTTAAGTATTTGGATGTCTAACGCAGACATATATAAAATATTCGGTTCTAATATTTTAGACTCAAACCCTAGCATGCGACCAATACCATCTTCTTTAGTAAAATCGGTCTCAAATGAACCGTTTATTATTCATATGCACCGTATGGAGTATTAATCACTTGCAAATGAGATGGATTTGTTGCCTGTATAAATGTTTCTAATGCTGTTGCAACCAATCCAATAACGTATTTCTTCCCCAAATCTAGTTCTATCGGTGGATAGAAGTTGTAGCTAACTGTGTTACCACCACTTACTAAACTGGATGTTATTGACATAACTGAGAAAATTTGAGGTTGTATTGAATATTTATATAAAAACTGTAGGAATAGGTGTCCGAAAATAATTGTACTAAATTCTTGATCTTGGTTGTAATTATAGTATATTTTATTTCATACTAATGCATTATAGATCTATAACTCCCTCTAATGTATTTTGACAAATATTTGCAAACTTGTCAGTTGATATATCCATGGTAACCATGTCTACTTTATTTTCAAACAACCTTGGTTTAATTTTAATAACCAACAAAATTTCGTTTTCGTATTTCATTTACAATGTATTAGTATGAAATAAAATTATTTATCTATCACGTGAGTTACGTAAGTTAATAACCTCATAACTGCCTTGATACATAAATAACTATTAGATATTCAAAAGTTTTTAATCACTTCGATTGGTGGTCGATGATTACCGAAACTATCGTAATACCATACCTTTTTACCTCGATTTCTGTAGCAAACCCAATTTCTTTAAATCAATATCTGTTAACGATCTTTCGGGTAATCTATTCAGTTTTTTGGAAACGGTTTCAAGTATAACGCTCCTCCACCATTTGTACCACCTTTCTTATTCACAGAGCCTATAGCGATAGATTCCATCATGCGACTATGGCGCTATGTCTCTTCTTACAATTTTTTTTATATGTTTACCTTCATTGGCTGCTTTAGCAATTCCAGATGCACCGCCAGCTAAATCACCGATTGCCGACAATCCTGCAAATAACGGAATAAGAAACAGTAAAAACCCTTCTTGTTTAGATAAGCGAATTACTAAAGGAACTTTAATGTTTTTCTTTCCACCTAAAGTTTTTACCACACGTTTTGCCGTTGAAAGTGCCGACTTTATTGTATCTGTGAAATTTCCGTTAGGCAATGAGTTAGGTTTAATTTTTTTAGCTATTTCATAGTGCTACCGGCTGCTAAAGCTGCAGTTTGTTCATCTAATGTTGCCTCTGATGATTTAAAGCGTTCCCAAGCTTTTTCTTCTAAAATTTTATCTGCTTTATAACTACTTTCTAAATCTCGGTAATCTCTGTAACTCATATCATGAAGATTGCACTGAGCATGTAGTAGATTAATACCAGCCTCAACGCGTGTGAGCCGTTTCTCTAAATTTGTACCAGGACCAAAATACTGGTAGCCAGGTAAATGCAATTCAACGACAAGTTTATTGATTAGAGTATTCACTCAACCACCTGCACTCTTTCGCTTCTTAGCTAACATTGTTTACTTAGATGTCCTAAATGGCCACAGATCGAGATCACAAAAACAAATCATAATTATTATTTCTTTATTTAGTAAATGCTATACATTAGATAATCAAGACCATAATACAATATTTCCATTAAGCATACGATGTGAATTAATGTTACATTTAGCATTTATAACATCTTCAATGTCTTTATACGTCATCACTACCATGGGATTTATTCTCACGAAAACGACGGAGGTCGACAACTTGCTGAATCTGCTTTTTATCTACTTATGTAGGCGCATAAACCGCATTCAAAGTCAAAATAAGAGCAGTTCTTGGAAACAAGAAGAACGGCAGATTGTTGTCTCGCACTTCTGAATCACTTTACAGTGTTGTCATGTCACAAGGTCATGCAAGGTTGCCTTATTTAGCAAGAGAGAACGTATTCTAAAATGACATTTATTTATTGCAATAATAAATAATTAAAAGCTCTCGCAACCCGCCATTCTTGTTTCAACGAACTGATTCTATTTTTAGATTTCTAAGAATTGTAATACGATACCCATTAAACTTGATCTTGACTCAATTTAGCCAATACAAGAACCATTTAACCTTGACTTACTTTTTAGCATATACAATAACCTGTCATTCTTCATGTTTCCATGAACTGATCCTATGTTTAGATTTCTAAGAATTGTAATATGATACCACCTGTAGGTGAATAAACTTTGACTTTGAAAATTGATTTATAAGAATACCCCCTGCAGGTGAATATACTTTGACCTTGAAAATTGATTTCCAAGAATTGTAATATACCAATAAATTTTGAACTTGAAGAGGTTGACTCAATTTAGCCAATACAAGAACAATTTAACCTTGACCTACCTTTTAGCATAGACAAAAACCTGTCATTCTTCATGTTTCCACGAACTGATTCTGTTTAGATCTCTAAGAATTGTAATACGATACCCCTACAAGTCAAGGATTGTAATGTGATACACCTGCAGGTCAATAACCTTTGACTTTGAAAATAGATTTCTAAGAATTGTAATGTGCTAACCCTGTAGGTTAAAAAATTTTGACCTTGAAAATTGATTTCTACGCATTGCAATATGATACCTACTCCTGTAGATCAATAAACTTTGACCTTGAAAATTGATTTCTAAGAATTGTAATACGACGCCTCTACAACTATCACACACATTTTTAAAGAGTTTGCAATAGGTGCTTCCTGCATACATAAAAACCACTCAAAACAGAGCAGATACACAAATACACAGATGCATAGAGCCAATACAAGAACCATTTAACTTTGACCTACTTTTAGCATAGACAACAACCTGTCATTCTCCTTGTTGCCATGAGCCTTTTAGATTTCTATGAATTGTAATGTGATACCAATAAAATTTGACCTCGAAGAGCTTGACTCAATTTAGCCAATATACGATCCATTTAAGCTTAAGTAAGCCTAATGAGTCATACTTTGAAAATATTCTTGAAAATAATATACAATATAATCTATAAACAATGCGAAGCAATACTAAGTGAATGTCAATTGGGGTTCAAAAATGGACTAGGCCCCAGGGAAGCACTTTTTAGCCTACAAATCCTAGTGCAAAGATGCAGGGACGTTAATGTGGATGTCTATACCTGCTTCATAGACTACGAAAAGGCGTTTGACAGAGTGCAACATGAAAAACTACGTACTATTTTAAAAACTATAGGTCTAGATAACAAAGACATACACATGATAATGAACCTTTACTGGAACCAGACAGCGGCCGTAAGGATTGACAGAGAAATGACCGACCAAATAAAAATATTAAGAGACGTGCGACAAGGTTGTATTTTGTCGCCACTGCTATTTAATATCTATTCAGAAGCGATATTTAAAGACTAGAAGACAGCCAAGTTGGAATTAATATCAACGGTGTGCTCAAACAAATATGATGGTTGATGGAATCCGGCTAGAACAAGTTGCAAAATACGAATACCTGGGTTGTAATTTAAACGACAAATGGGATCACATCATAGAAATTAGAAACAAAGTAGAACAAGCAAGAGCATAGTTAAAATATCCGTCCTACAAAGAAGAGGAAGGAAATGGAACTAATTAACATGATCAAAAAAAGAAAGACAGAATACTTGGGAGATATAATGCGTAACGAAAAATACCAACTGTTGCAACTTATCCAGGGTAAGATATAGTGCAGGAGAATCGGGGGAAGAAGGAAAATATATGCGTTTTACACGATTGATTCTGCAGCATCCCTGTAGAAAACCTTGGTTAAAAAAGTCTCAATTTATGTACGAATCGTTTTTTATTGAAATACCATTTCTGATGCCCCAATCAGCTTGAAATTTCATATTTCATAGTCTTTCAGTGCCTTGCATGCTTGTAAGAAATTTCAAATTGATAGCTCTATTTTTACGACTAGTTAACTTGAAAAACATTGAAAACTATGTAGGTTAAAAAGTACTTCCTTGGGTCCTATATGCCCCAAAGGTTGATACGGATCTACGATTGTGCCTTAGTAGCCATATAGCAAACTTCATCACTCCAGATCAAACGGTCTGACCGCCATCTTGTTTACATACGCATACACAGTCGGAATCTCAAAAATGGTCAAAATAGATTCAGGGCCTCTCTTTATCGATCAAATGAATTTATTGTATGAAATGGATTATTGATTTTAAAACACGTGTTTGTGGTATGCTAGAGTCTTGTACTAGTATTTTATTAAAGAAAACAATATTTGCAGACAGACTGATTTTATTAAAACTGGTAATACATCAAAAAGTTCACCCTCTCATATGCAGAAATAAACAAAACGTAGCTAACCAATTATATGTCAATGCTATGGCGAAGATCAAAAATTTTTTATTAAACGTACAACCTTCTTTAAATAACTGAAGCACAAATATTAAAATATCTGTCGATATTACCCATGCGTACATTACCAGCCAAGGTAAAAGTAAATACGAATTTCTCTAAAAAATTAAAAAAGATGTTATGATTTTGGCATTTTGTTCAGGATTTTACCGTTGTAGTGCCAATCAGCAACAAAGTATAACATTGAAATAGTAGTACTAAATTAATCAATTTGCAATCCCTTTCGTACTCTGGTGCAAGCATTTTTATGTGACAGTCCAGTTTTCCTCGATAAAATGAAAATGGTAAAGTTCGTCCACACTGCATCACTTTTATTATGTCATAGAAGCATACACTCTGAAAGCAAAGATTAATAAATAAATAAAACTAATTTTAAACATGGAATAATCAAATAATAATATACATCTTGGCTAGTTAATGTTAGTTAAAACTAAATAGATCTACGTATGACTGATTATAGGGTTATATTTATCTTATGCCGGGTTCTTTAGGATGCCTTTTTGTCTCTCTTTCATTACCGTGTCAAAGCCTGTTCCTTGCCAATATTTACCCATCGTTACTCTGAATAGACTTTTGCCTTTTGCCAAAAAACTGTCTGTACTCTTAGACGTCAGTTCATTTTTCTTTGTCCTTTCCATGTTTGTATTCAATGAATTATTTTAACTACCATACTACTTCCTCTTCTTCCATATGTTCTCTTTTACTTTATTTTTCCGTTTTTGATAATTCACATTTTGTATCAGTTATGTTGTTTCTCTTTTAATAAACTGATCCACATAATTCCATTAATTTCAATTGCATCCATAACTGCTATGGATCGGTGTGGACGAGCGTTATCGTCCAAAAAAAGGAAACCAGGACCTACAGCAGCACGAAACTCTGGCACAATGTTGTTGATCACCTGATTCAAGTATACTTTTGAATTCATGTTTCCCGGAATAACCACCAAGTCGGTACGGGCATCACAACAAATGCCTCCCCATACACTAAGTGCCTCCTCTGAAACAGCGAACTTCTTGTACTGATCGCCGATGTCTTGGCAAAGGTTGTCTCCATACACGCGTTTATCCGAAAAACAACCATATCTTGATTCATCAGTGAACAGTACCAACTTCCACTCTTCTGTCCAATTGGCACGCTCTCTTGCCCATTCTAATCTTTGTTGCCTATGTTCGCGAGTAAATGGTACACCCCTAAAAAGTCGTCTAGTACGTAAATTGACATCCCATAAACGTCTTCTGACAGTTTCAGCTGATATTAATGTTCCTGTGGCTTCTGCGAGCCTCCTACTCACCATTCTACATGTGCTCAAAGGTTCTCGGCGTGCACAAATGGTGACATATTGGTCTTCAGCAGGGGTAGTTATTGATGGGCGCCCAATTCTTGGTCTTTCTTCAACAGATCCAGTTTCTTGAAAACGGTTAAAAAGTCTAGAAATGACACATTGGCTAACTTGAAAAAAAGTTGCTACGTCACTTTGTCGTTGACCACCCTGTAGCAAACCAATTGCTCTATTTACTTCGTCAGATGTTAATTTACGTCTAGGCATTGGGAATTAGTAACGCACAAAATTTTGACACCAAATTTCCACAAATTGACAAGTAAACCAAACAAACAATTGATTCGATGGAACGGGTTAGAAAGAGAAGAACTCTGCACAGCCCTCTACTTGCAATATAATGCTACATTTATCCGCATGGGATAGGTATGATAACTAGCAACTTTAATAAAATGTCACACATGACAAAAATTTGAAAATTAAAAAATTGTACAGATTTTCAGATATATCCTTAACTTATGTGGAGCAGTTTATCCTTGCCTATCCCCTGGTCTCATTATCATTCTTGTTGCTTTATCTGCCATAAATCTAAACATGATCACATTCAATATTCGATCTAGTAAACTACTTTCTTTTCCTTGTAAAACTCAACCACACTCTATACTAATAGTATTCCCGAACAGTAATAAAGAATTAATAAAGTACTCATCTGATATAGCTGGTTGTTTCTGATTGACAGCACAAGGTGTGTGGTCTTTACAATGGCTCTGTGCCCTTCCACTTAACAGTAGTTTACCCTCCATTATATGTCGTTCGGGTGTACATTATTCTTTAATTAATCTTGTTATTTAAGGAAAAGGTTTTCAGAAAAGAATCCCAACTCCTAAACACTTTGAGACGATAAATTCAAGATAAGTTAAATTTTCAGAATCTCACAATCCTTTGTGCAACTCAGTCATGCATAGTCGGGCACAACAACCAGTGTCAATATTTACTGAGTGCAAGTATTTGGTAACCCTTAGAACTTCAAAACTTAGATTTCCAAATTTACTGCGCATTGTTATCAGATTCCCAAAACTGAATAAACCAAAAACAGACATTTCTTTTCGTCTAGCAATTGTAGTGAAATAAGTTACAAGCACGTGCTGCATGTCGTTTCTTAACTAGTATATTTAAGAGTAAATTTAAATATTGTTTCATAGTATTTGCTAATAATCACCTTCATATTGCTTAAAAACACAGGATCTTCTTCTTTAAAAAAAAATGTAAGTAATTTTCTATAAACGATAACAACATTCACATGATTTTTGAGCGCGAAGTTTCGGAAGCGGACTCTGCTTCCGTCATCAGGCTTAGTCCTGAGAAGGACTGTTTTCGCACTTGAGTCGAATTCATATGTTATATCTAATTTTTCTCAAGCACTTGACTACTCTCAGATTCGAACTTGGTACCTTTCACTTACTAGTCTGACACCTTTACCGCTGAGCCACTGAGTAATCCAATATATATTTGTTAGAACTTATATATATATATATATATATATATATATATATATATATATATATATGTATATATATATATTAAACTTTTTTCGTGGTTGCGCAGAAGTTTATTGCGCTTGAGCTCTTCGCGCATTATTGGAATCCAGATGGGTTTCATTTCTACACTAGCTTGGCTTATTGGATTTTCTGCTAGTGCGATGAATGTGGCTTCTTTGAGTTTCCGACGAGTTGTATTCTCGTCCTTTGCCACTATCTGTATGTTATCCCATTGGATGCGGTGGTCTTCATTCCAGACATGTTCAGCGATTCTTGATCTTTCTGTTTCGCCCTTGCGGACGTTGTTCTTGTGTTCCTGAGTTCTCACTTTAAGTGGTCTACTGTTCTCTCCTATGTATGCTCTGCCGCATTCGCATGGTAGGTTGTATACACAGTTCTTGGAATTCTGATCTTCATTGTATGGTTTGGTTTTGGTTAGCATTCCCCTGAGCGTTCTGGTCGATTTGAAGGCAGTGCGTATCTTGTATTTGCTGCCTATCCTTCGTATTTTGTCTGAGGTACCTTGTATATATGGTATTATCGCTGTATATTTAGGTTCTTCTTTTTCGGTTACCCTTTCCCTGTTAAGGTTAGGTGTTAGATCGGGGTACCCATTTTCTTTGAGTGTTCTAGCGATATTTTCTTTTTCTCTGTTCAAGTCTTCTTGTTTTGAGCATATTGTTTTTGCTCTATCGTACAAGCATTTTGCTACGCCTAACTTCACGTTTTTGTGGTGATTGGAGTTGTAGTGTAGGTACCTCCCCGTGTGGGTAGGTTTCCTGTATACACTTGTCGTGAGAGTGTTGTCATTCCTGTGTACAAGTACATCCAGGAATGGCAGTTTTTGTTCCGACTCCAATTCCATAGTGAATTTGATGGTGGGTGCGCGGCTATTTAGATGATCTAGGAATTCATCTAGCTTATGCTTGCCGTGTTGCCAAACTACGAAGGTATCGTCCACGTATCTAAGCCATATCCTTGGTTTCTCTGTGAATTCGGATATCGCTTGGTCTTCAAAGTCTTCCATATATATATATATATATATATATATATATATATATATATATATATATATATATTGCTCACTATGGGTGATAGTGGGGAACCCATAGCCATCCCAAACTCTTGTTGGTAGAATTTGTCTTCTACCTGGAAATATGTGGTTCTAATGCATATTGTCAGAAGTTCCATTATTGTGTTTATCGAGAGTTGCGTGCGTTCGTCTAACGTTTCATCCTTTTCCAGCTTGTCCCTTTATCAATTAGTTATGGTTGGTTTCCTTGGAAATGGGGACCTACTCCAATGGGCTGTATTGATATTTTTGTAATACATTCATACAGGGTGATCAAAAATGGACAATAAAAAGTAGATTCAAAAAAACCTATAAAGTCATTTTTTTATGGAAACCCCATATTTTTTTAATTCTATCTTATTTAGCATTAAAAATAAGGGTGACTTTGTATAAGAGTTTATATTCCAAAAAATTGTAGTTTTTGAAATAATGATAATTTAAAATTTTTTTATTGTAAAAAGGCTATACGGCTTTCAAGTTTTGTTGTTAGTTGGTCGTGACAGCGGGGCGCGGCGAAACAAAAAAAATCGAGCACTTCAGACCGAAATATTACTATTTATTGAACCCCATATAAATAATTATTTTATTAAACGAACTTAAAGTAGAGACAATATTTTTTTGATTCAACAAATTATGTCCTAATCCTAATCATAAACTTAACACCTCTAATGTAACTAAACCTGTAACTAGTTATACAGATAAAAGTACTAGAAACACGTCAAATACGTACTACCTAATAAGTTGTTCGAAATGTCCGCCTCTTTCTTGAATACACAATGCAATACGTCTCTCAAATTCGCTGCATAAGTTTCTACACATTTCAACACTGATGTTTTGAAAACAGTTTCTAATCCTAATCTTCATGTCTTCCTTTGTTGTAGGCGGTATTTTATAAACCTGCTCTTTGACGTACCCCCATATGCTAAAGTCCATTTTAGTAATATCTGGGGATCTAGCAGGCCAAGCAACAGGCCCTCCCCTCACAATCCAACATTCTGGATATCTAGCATTTAAAAAAGTTATTATCGGACCTGTATGATGTACTGGGGCCTCATCATGAAGAAACCACATTTCTTGTTGCGTATCCTGTGGCACTTGACGCAACAAATTAGGTAGATGGTATACTTCCCCTGTTACTCGTTGATCAAAAAAATATGGTCCAATTACATGATTACCTACAATACCTCCCCAAACATTTAACTAGTTTGAGCAGTATATCTTACAAAATGTGGATTTTCGGTAGAATAGTAATGAAAATTGTGTCTGTTTACACTTCCGTTTCTGTGAAATGTGGCCTCATCTGCAAATAAAATCAAATGAACAAAATTTCTTTGTTGGTTTATTTTGCTTTGAGCCCATTGACAAAATTCCAGTCGTCGTTGATAATCTTCAGGAACCAACTCTTGAAGTAGTTGAATGTGATAGGGGTGCATTTTTGAGACTTCAATATCCGCTGCATCGTACGTCGTTCAACACCAACCTGCTGAGAAATGGGCCGTTGTCCAATATATGGAATTTCGGTAACTGTTAATAGTACATTTAATTGATTTTCCTCAGTCTGTGCACGTTTTTCCCTAGTATTTTTTTTCATATAACACCTTGCCAGTTCTTTCAAAACGCTCCAAAAGCTTTTCAAATGCCCTTCTTTCAGGTTGCCGTCTCTCTGGAAACCGTTGTGGATACAGTCTTCTTGCTAAGAGCGTATTCTTATCACTAGCTCCCAAAACAAAAATCATATCAACCATCTCGGCTTGCGAAAAATTCATTATTTACAATTTTAATTCAAGTTTTAAATAAATTTGCTATAAAATACACTAATGCATCACACAAATTATCAACTGACAATAAATAATGACGTTTCTGATGATCTCTATTATTTTTATATGCCACGCCTCGCCGTCACGGCCAACTAACAACAAAACTTGAAAGCCGTATAGGCGTTTTACAATAAAAAAATGTTAAATTGTCATTATTTCAAAAACTACATTTTTTTGGAGTATACACTCTTATACAAAGTCACCCTTATTTTTAATGCTAAATAAGATAGAATTAAAAAAATAGGGGGTTTCCATTTAAAAAAAATGACTTTATAGGTTTTTTGAATCTACTTTTTATTGTCCATTTTTGATCACCCTGTATGAATGTATTACAAAAATATAAACACGGCCCATTAGAGTAGGTCCCCATTTCCAAGGAAACCAACCATAACTAATTGATAAAGGCTTCGTTTAGAAAAGATTTCCACCTACGTTTTGGCCTGCAAACGTCATTTTTGATAAAGAAATTGAAATTTGTCAAAAACGGTTAGACTTAGGTACAGGACATTATACATAAAATGTGTCTAAAATTGTATGTAGAATGTAAATATGTAATAATATATAGGGTTTTCTATTTTAAAAAAAATTTAAAATTACTTCTAAGCTTTTATGATCTACCCTGTATAATTAAAAACATTTTTGGAATATGCACCAGAACATATCTTGCAACTTTTGTATTTAATTTTTTTTTTTTTTTTTGTATCTCTTTAAATAAAGGAGATATGGGACTCTGTCACACTAATGCGCCACCCTGTATGTAAGTGCACTAATCGAATGGATGGTGCGAATCAGCATCGTCTCCGAAATTAAAACAATTGATTAAAATAATAAAAAGGAAATAGATAAAGTGACTGAATCTCACGTACAGTTTAAAATGTATTTCTAACTCACAAAGATTAAAATCGGGTGTATTTTCCTTAAACTTCGAAAGTTCCATAGTACAACGTAGGGGAAGTCGGGTTAATGAGTCGCATCAGGTAATTGTACGCATCACAAATTAGATAGACCCGGCAACACTAGAAGATCGGTAAAAGATACAATGTCTAAGTAATTCTACCAGTGGTGCAGCACATTAACGCAGCGGCGGTAACTACAAATGATTCGGAGTAGTCTACATGTTTTTATCTTGACGAGTTGGGGTATAATTTTTAGTGTGGCCTTGTGAGCCTGTAAGTACAGTTTTATATTGTTTAAAATAATAACTAATATGATTTACGCCTAACGGTTCCATCGTTAAATGGACCCAAATGTTTGTCGATTGTTCAACATTATTTTCATACAATATTTTTTTTATTGTTTATAACGACATCTAGGGCAATTGGAAGCATTGTGTGTGCAATTGCCTCTAATATGCGTACTATTGTCCCATTGGTTTTTATTGTATCTAATCACTGTTGTTTTCTTTTAAGAGAAACAATGGTGAGAACGTACCAACGAAGGTCAGCCAAAGCTGCTTGGAGTAAAGCTGCTATGCAGGTATGCTCGAATGGTGTGCGTAATAGTATGAAAATCCGCAGAGCTGCTGAACGTTTTAAAATTCACGAATCCACTATCACAAAATACTTGAAAAAAAGGTGTAGCTGCCGAGCCAGTTATGGAACGACGAAAACCAGTGTTTACTAAGGCATAAGTGAAAGAGGTATCAGATCATTTACTGAACCTTGCAAAATCAAAATCATTCTATGGTATATCGAAGTCAGAACTTCGCAAAATTATTTATGAGTATGTCGAAGGAAGAATATTAAGCATTTAACAAGGACGAAGTCGAAAGGTTTTTTACAAACCTGGAAACTTTGCTGGAGAAATACCCCAACCTCTTTGCTAATGACATCTACAACGTAGATAGATTGGGATATCTACGGTCCAGAAACCATGACCTAGTATAGGGGCCAAGGGTCAAAGCAAATGGGTAGAGCGACCAGCTAGGAGAGAGGCCATAATATCACCATTGTATGTGCCATGGGTGCTAGTGGATAATACGTCCAACCAATATTTATTTACCCACGTTTAAGAATGACGTCAGCATTGGGGAGGGGTGGCCCACCAGGATCTCTTTAGCGTTGCTCAAAATCGGGCTAGATTATTGAGGATCTGTTTATTGAATGGTTAGTGCATTTCGAAAAGCATTCAAAGCCGAAAGCTGACAGTCCTGTTTTACCATAGCACTCACATATCTCTGAAGGCATATACATTTCGCAAAGAGCATTACATCGTTACTTTCTCTATTTCGCCGCATACTTCACATAAGTTGCAACCTTTAGGTATAACTTCACTTTGGTCCATTGAAGGCTGACTTAAACCGTGAATGCAATGTATATTTAAAAAAATCACGCTTATCAAAAAATAACACCATTTGATATAGCACCAATCTTTACGAAAGCTCATTTAAAAACAGTCACTATGGAAAAGGCAATATCTGGATTCGCAGGCTGCGGAATTTTCCCAGTTAATCCACAAAAGTTCATTGAGGATGATTACCTAGCTGTGACAAATCCAGTATTAGAAGTTTTAGATGACCAAGTATTAGGAGCTAATATCACAGAACTCCCCCAAGAGTTGCTTGATGAGCCTGAGGGAACCCAACCATTAATGAGATAGTAACATCAACTATGAACGTTGTTTTGGAGGCCGCAGCCGAAAAAAAGAACCAGCTAGCAAGGCGTAAAAATAAAGAAAATATAAAGAGTAGAGAGAAAGGAAAGCAGAAGGAAAAGAAATGTAAAATACCTGAATTAAAAACTAAAAGAAAAATTAACGAATGAAAGTTAAACAGACGAAGAAATCTGCAAAGAAAAGCTTTGCGTCGACAGCGGATCAGATATGGAACCCGATCAAGAGGAAATTGAAGAGTTATGCGTATATTGCGATGAATTTGGACGTGATGGAGAAATGTGGTTTTGCTGTGCACATGCAAAAAGTGGTGCCATAAAGAATTAAATGGGACCACCAGCGCCATTGATTCATTTGTGATTATTGTACACCTATTCTTGCAACTACAACGTGATCAATCTCAAGTGTACTGTAGTGGTATGACAAAAATCCCTAGTTGTTAATATTGTTGTTTTGCAGTTGGTTGCTTTGAATTTTTAGTGTGGTTTTAGTCGTTTTTGTTTATGTCAGTTTATGTCATATTATACCTTCGTTTTTCATTTTTGTATTTTGTTGGTGCCGAAATGTTACAAAATGTATTTGCGAATAGGCAACGTAGGGTGAACTCATGTTTACAATTTAATGGCGGTCATTTTGAACATATGCTGTAAAGCAAAGTGTGATAACTAATGTGTACCTAAGGAGTTAAAAAAAATTTGTGAAAAACATTGTCATTCCATAAACATGTACTGTAAATTTTATTTAATTATAATGAAATTATAACATTTAAATACCTAAGATTCATTATTTTGTAATGATGTAATCCAATCATTAAATAATATTTTATTTATTTTGTTGTATTTTATAGGGATGCAGTCTAATCAACTACAAAATAGTCATTATTTAAATTAAGATAATATTTTATAATATGTATAAGTTAATGACCTTCATACAGATTTGAAACTGATCGTAGTTTTTACTCGAACCATGCTCTAGAGTTAGTAGCTAGAGCAATACAGCTTCTTACCAACCTATCAGTGGTACCAACTTAAATATTTTGATCACGTGGTATACACTTGAGATTGATCACTCGTTAAATAGGTTCTTAAGATGTAAAAGTTTTTAAAATTTTTAAATGCATAAAGATTTGTTTTTGGCAATTATTCAAGCAAATTTCATCAAAACTATGTTTCTTGTTCCATTTAATTAATGAGTACGCGTACCCCCACAGTATGGGTAATTGTACGCTTTACACATTTCATTCAAAAAAGTTTAACAATATTGCTAAAATCAACAAAACTGTGTCCTAAGTACCTCGACTTCCCCTATAAGAAGAAAATTTAAGTAATGAACTTAAAAATAACGGTAGTTAATATGGTTTTTGACATGACGAAGAAATATCAAAAAACTGTAAGTTGGTAATCAAGAAAGTCTGAAAGGTACCGAAAACAACAATATGAATGTAGCTATGCAAGATCAAAATTAAATTAAACTTAGTTAAAGAAAGCAATAATTAAATCTGATTATAATCTATTAAAACTTACCATTCCCAAAATTCCCAAAAGAACTCCATAAATATTACATAAATCCAAAAGTGGATTTTTGCACACTCTTTTCAAAGATTTGTAGTTTTGTCGAAACGAAGCTACTATGAAATTAAACGGACATGATATACGTAGAGTTCTATCAACTTGAAATTTAAAAACGACCATTTTGAAAAAAATTTAATATTTCAAAGTATTAGTTATCTGTAAATTTTAATTTTAAATAACAAAATATAATCGCGCTGTCATTTCAAAATTATTGTATATTAAAGTTGCACCTCAGTTCCTCCTCAATTGTGAGCAAAAATACCGTCTCAAAATGAGTTATTACGCAAGTTCATCACTCGTGAAATCGCCACTATATTCGCAGAAGTCGAAAGAAATTTATACAGGATTTACGTTTGTCACTTTATGGATAATTAATTCTTTAATTACAAGTGCCTATGCGGACGCAAACATCAAATTAACAGGTTAGTTGTAACTATTATATTATTTATGAGGCCTTTAGGCAGAAACAAGACAAAATTTATGTGACGACGCCAAAGAGTAGTATTTGACAAACCTGTAGGTACCTGTCATGCCACACCTGCACAGAAATGATTCAAAACTTTAACAATCGTTACCGTAATATTGTCTTGTCTTAAATACGCTATTGTATACAATTATAAGCTAATCTTTAAACTAACCGATTAAAATATTTGATAAAAAATTACGTATTCCATTTTTAAAATAAAGAGCTGTATTTTCATACGCTTCCTATATAGTTCTAAAAGTCTGTTTGTTCCATTTGAAACGTAGTTGCAAAATGTTTATACTGGTACACTAGACTCCATACTGCACATAAACTGCGCGTCAATTTACTTTATGATTTACTTAATGAAAATGTAATAAGTATCTACGTGTTTGACAACCCCCTAATAGTAAAACAATCCAGTTCATAATCACAAAGTAAACATACAAAACATTCACTATGTTCTGACCACTGGCAGGACTTGATCATCTGACAGTTATCCTAATGTCCTTTGCACACTGAGGTATACCTCAGTGGTTATGCACATCGAGGCGTTGCATGGTTTGGTTCTCTACAAATGCAGAACTCGTGAAGAATAAAATGTATTGATCCTATAAAAATTGCTACTAATCATTCGCCTCAACATGACAGCATGACAGATTCATTTAAACTTACTTTTCTCATTTCAGTGATTCAAATATAAAGAAAATTTTCAACGGTCCGGTCTTAAATGCGTTTTCTTTGGAATGCTACATGTATCGCTGTTGATTAATGATGTACATGATTACAATGCATTCCAAGGAAACAGCCTCAAATAAACTTATTAGCCTAAGCGTATTAGGAATGTTAGCGGAAAGTTTAGGTACAGTCCTAATCACATTTATTCTTTGTTTTTTGGGTCGCTGAACATGAATCTGAGATTTTTCTGACAGATATTAAATTATGCCCGGAACATTGTTTTTTTTTTCGAAAAACGTCCAAATTTGGTCAATTTTTTAGGTTTTTGATTATGCGTTTTTTCGAAAAGGCCATGTTTTGCAAAATTAAAGTAGACAAGATTTACTACAAGTTTTATGTATAATAACTCTTTCTACGACCAACTGTTACGCCGCTAGAGCGCACTAAAAAATGGCCAGAATTCCATAAAATTAAAAAAACGCTAGATACTACCATGTTACTGCTTATGTAATATGCAAGTGCCTCAAAACCTGTGCACAAAACTGCAGCTGTATAAAGGGGGGGGGGGGTGGTCTAAGTTGCACTGATCTATGCATAAACGGCGTTCACATATCATGCAACAACGCATCGCCGTTGACCAACAACTGGACAAGACTGAAAGTTTGGATCTCCAAGAGGAACTTGGTCTTCAGTTTCCTACCCTTGAAGAAACCTTAGCAGCACAGGCGGGTGAGGGGGAAGAAGCAGCTGTCTGTCTCCTCTCGGGGCCACCTACAAAAAAGAGGTGAATGCAATGCTGACCTTCAACCTGAAGAGATTGAATTACATGATGCTACCAACCAACCTTTATCAAAACACTTACTTATTTATTATTATTCTGTGTTTGTATGTATATCAAGTAATTTTAATTTAAATATAACTATAAGTAATTCTACGTTTTTTGACTATTTGTCTCCAACTTTTGATTTTAGACACATATTTCTTTCAGGTGAAGCTTGTGGTCAGCGGACACACTAGTTTGTTTATTTTTATGTGTTTCATTAAGTTTATTATGAATAGTCAAAATTATGGTAACTCATAATTACCGAGATTTAGCCCAAAAACCTAAAAAATTTGCCAAATTTGGACATTTTTCGCAAAAAAAAACAATGTTCCGCGGGTAATATCCACCATAAAACCTCAGATTCGTGTTCAGCGACCCAAAAAATATAGGTATAGAATAAATGTGATCAGCACTGTACCTAAAATTTTCGCTAACTGCCCTCCTTATTCCTAAATTAACTAGCCTATATACGCCGGTAACGATTCTAATAATATTTTTGTTTTAGGATTTTCGCTTATATTCAAGGCGCACGATACCCTGATGCTCACAATATCTACTTTCCTTTTATCGCACGGATTTGCCTCTGTAAGTATTACAAATGTTTATTAATAATTTTAAAATATAACTGTGGGCCTGATCCGTTATCTGTTTCGTCGATTTGGAACGGCGCGGTTCAAACGTGCGCAGGTAGTAGTAGATAAGTGCGCCTCAAATTTAACCCGCATAGACTTGTCTCTCAGTTTGCACCGCGCGTGAAAACCGCCGTCGTCAACTAGCAGCAAGTATCCGTCACAGTGGAAGTGTTACCATGTCTTCCCATGATATTGTTTTTTCGAAGAACTCACAAGAACATCCGGCTTTGGGGAAGATTAAAAGCAAAGAGTATACCAACAAAAATTTGAAAAAGAAAGGTTCTGCTGCACTTATTGAATATTGCAAATCATCTTATCCAGATGTCGACCGAAACTTTGTAAGCAGAAAAATACAAAACCCCAGAAGACGTTTTCGGAAAGAACAGAGGAAAGTTGAAGCTTCCGAACTCAGTGACAGAGGTTCAGATGATCTTTTTGAACCACATCTGTGGTATTTGGACTTGCTATCGTTTACCACAGATCAAGAAATGCCAGTCAAAAATACAGATTGTGAAAATTTTGAGAATGAAACTCAGTGCATCGACTTGACGGAAAATGAGGGCATCGAGATGGAAGGACCAACCCAAAGAATGGTTCGCAGGTAGGTAAAGAAAAAAAATATTTTGTGTTACTAGATCATTATGTATTGTGCATTAATTGCTTAATAAAATAAACTGAAGACCTTGCTAAAGAAACACAAGATTCCCCAGGGAGTGATAAGTAAACGAAAAGATATTTAAACATACTCGTAAACTGCAACAAAACGTATTTATTTGCCAACTACAATTTTACTCACAACATGTTAATTGATTTAGGTTTTGCCGTACTTTTAGCATTTCATCTTGCCGTTTTACTTTTCCATTGCCATTGCTGACTATATTTTAGTCTGTTTGTCTTTGCTTCTAATGATGTGTTTTTTTATCATCTTGCTAAGGCAGTAAGTTTAGTTCCTTCCTGCCGCCAATCTTCCTTTTCCCGATCAAATGTATTTATTGCATATGTTTTACTATTTCTTCTTAAAAAATTATGCAAAATAAAGGCTGCAAGTACAATAACATTTATTTCTTTCCGGACCCATCACTAGAGGTGTGTAAAATTCTAAAACATGCTGCTAATAGACCAGAATCGCTTTCTACTACGTTTCTGGCCCTAGACAGTACATAGTTAAATATTCTGTTATGATAATCTAAGCCTGCTTCACGATACGGTGTCAATATATGTTCCTGTAATCCAAATGCTGCATCACCTATTAAAACAGAGTTTCACCCTTCTTTCGTTTCGGAGGTGTTGAGAAAGTTTAGTTTATTCTCCACTCATTTGTTATACAACGAAGTCCTTTCCAGAGCGTCACCATCAGACACTCTACCTTGTTTGCAGATGCAGATGTACATAGACTCTTAATTGCTATTTACTAGTGCTATTAAAACTACACTATAGAATTTTTTGTAATTATAATACATAGCTCCCAAATCAGGAGGAATGTGTTTCCCATCTAGCGCACCTCCACAGTTTATAAACTGCCAACGATTTTCAAACCCTGATACTATGTGGACGCATTCTTTTTTTGATTTAGGAAACCAAAAGAACAAAAAAGGCAAATATTTGTTTCAGTCTATAAAAAGGCACCCACACCTTCAAAACCAATTATATTCGGCACTCGGAATAGTTGAAGTCGAAAGAGAAGGGCTTTTCAAGAACAACACCAAGCATTCATGAAAACATGAACAGAGGTGTCAATGAATTTGAATCAATCGAGATAAACTTATCACCGAAACAGAACAAAATGAATCCCACTCAACAAGTTTGGCAGAAAGTTTAGAGAAACGCATTTTTAATGAATTAACGAGAACAACGGACATTTCATACGGCTTAATTAATGCAAATTTTTACTTCCACAACCAATCGTCCTTTGCTTCTACCACAATCCCCTTCCTCACGGACTTCCCCGGAATCCAATTTCTCAGGAATTGCACAGTATTATACAAATATGGCACAACATTTAGATAATGACTCTTTTTGAGTGGAAAACATTTTGAAATACACATTTTAATTGCTGAGTTAAGTACATAATATATCTTAAGCTTTGATTTAAGATGTTGGATTACCTATATAATATGCTAAAATAAATATATTTTCTTTCCTCCATGTAACCAGTCTTTAATATATTATGGCACATGTTTCTGGAATTAAACATCCCAGTGCCTGTGCATAAATTCCCAATGAATATTAGATACTCATAGGCCTAACAAGAAAAAGAAGAGTAACCATTCATCGTTCCTCTGGACCAATTGCTTCTCTCATTGCAGTATTTTGTTTTATGAGGGCCATTTTTACTAACTTCTTAAAATCGATCGGATCATTTTCTCTTAGCTCTCTTAATAGAAGAGTGTGGAAAGTTGTTTCTTCTTAAGTTAATAACTTTGAACCCATTTAGAACATCGCTTTTTTACACCACTATTATCCATTTATGTGCATATTAATTATTGCACAACAGAGAACCCGTTTTCTTTCTGTTAACTCTCAAAAACCGGGTACTTGCAGGACAAAACTTTCACCAAAGCTAAATTCTACAGTTTGTTTAATCCGAGGATATATCACCGGTTTTCGCCCACAAGTATGTGGTTTTGCATGCGACAGATCAACTATGCAAGAGTGATCCACGGACTTATGTTTTGCGTTAGTAGATAACGGTTTTAATCCATGACGGATGAAACCGACATACTTATCTATTGCAGTTCAAACCGGCAAATGAACCTCTCTATGTATGCTCAGCTATTAAAACGGATTGATAGTGTATGTACAGGGTGGCCAACCAAGAATGCGAGGTACTGTATCTGGGAAACTATCCATCGTAGACGCTTGCGCAAAAAAAGTTTACTAAAACGGCCAATACAAAAACCTGGAAAATATTTTCAAGTTTTTGAAATGACCGCTAGGGGGCGTAACTGCAATCTTGAATCTAAAAAAGTGATGTTTCTGTGAATTCTGCCACATTAACCTAATAAAAAAATAACTGATCTTTGAAGTCGAAAATAATCTGAACTTTTTTTGTTTGGCACTTTTTGACGTATGTCTCAAAATAAAGTGGTGGGTGGTATTCAAAGGTTTCCTTAAATAACCCCCTGTATCTTCGCAACGGCTAAGCCGATTTTAACAAACATGGGCGTGTTGAAATGAGCTATTCTTGGGCTACAAACGTTATAATATTTGAAGTTTTGTTAGTTCCACATGTCGTCGCTAGAGGGCTTTGTTCGCCATTCCGACAGAAACGGTTAATTTTCGCAAAAAAATTAAATGCATTGGTATGACTTTTTTTTCATGAACAAGTAGCTAAATGATGCCTAAACAAGCTCGCGAAAACCGCATCTCGATATCTTGTTCCTAACCTAAAATATAGGCCAAAGAAAACTTTATACGAAAATCCCTTATATTTTTATTTTTTTTAACTATATTTTTCTAGAATTGTTTCCATTATGTAAGTTGTGGCCCTAAAAAGGACCGATTTAAAGGAGGAAGGTTTTTAATGCCCCCGTAAATGCCCGAAATGCTGACCATCACGCTGTATGCATTGCTGAAGCCTCTCATGACTAGACAAAACTACAGCTTCAATTTCGGCTCTCGGTATGTTACGTATTGCGTTACGAATCCGGTATTTCATATCTTCTCTAGTACTAGGTTGAGTCCGAAACACGATGTCCTTTAAGCGCCTCCATAAATAAAAATCGAGGCAAGCTAAGTCTGCCGATCGCGAAGGCCATGGAAACAGACTTCCTCTTCCAATCCACCGCTGTTGAAATACTGCATTAATATGCTCTCGCACATTAATAGCAAAATGTGCTGAGCAACCATCCAACTACAAAAACAATTTTTGCCTTGTTTCCAGAGGCACATCTTCCAACAACAACGGTAATTGATTGGCCAAAAAGTCAAGAAATACATTGCCATTTAGAGGTTGCTCGAAAAATATGGCCCAATAATTCTGCCCCCAGTATGCCACACCATACATTTAAACTCCAACGTCCTTGGCGCTGAACTTCACGCAACCAATGGGGATTTTCTGCAGACCAATAATGCATATTGTGCAGATTGACTCTCCCGTCACTACTAAAGGTGGCTTCATCGGTCCAAAGAATTTGAAATAAAAATTCTCTATTTTCGCGTATCATGCCTAACATCTAATGGCAATAGTCTAACTTTCGATCAAAATCTTCCTCTTTCAAGGCCTGATGCAAAACGACATTATATGGGTGCATTCTTAAAGTAATTAAAAAAAGTGTAAACGAATACCTATATATTTTGGTGGCCATTAGAACTTACCTACGGTCCTTCAAAATATTTTGAACCGTTGTCCGTGATATGCCCAACTCTGTGGATAATGCTCTTGTGCTAACACAAGGATTTCCTTCAATATAGCCCAGTACACGGTTAATATTTTCTTGTATTCTTCCAATTATTTGCCGTTGAAACGTAGGCCGAAAACTACCATTGGCTCATAAGCTCGCCACTAATCGGGGAAAACTCTTACATCGCAAGGACGCCGATTTGGATATTGAGCCGCGTAGACTCTTTTAGCTACTGCGGCATTCTGAAGACATTCAAAATAAACCGCAAGCATATCAACAGCTTCATTATTCGTAAAACGCATTTCGAAAGCACAAAAATTGCTCAAAGTGACACGAAAGTATTGACAACTATTGACAATTTGAGGATTATATATGTTTTCAAAAAGGGTGATTTTATGGTGTATGGTGTATAAATTTACAAGCATTTAAAATCGCAATTTCTAATAATTTCAAAAAGGGTGATTTTATTCTGGTGAATAAATTTACAAAGATTTAAAATCGCAATTTCTAGGTAACCTATTCAGAGCCGAAATTGAAGCTACAATTTTGTCTACCCATAAGAGGCCTCAGCAATGCACAGTCATGGTCAGCATTTCGAGCATTTAAGGGGGCATTAAAAACCTTCCTCCTTCAAATCAGTCCTTTTTAGGGCCACAACTTACATAATAGAAACAATTCCAGAAAAATATAGTTAAAAAAAAATAAAAGTTTAAGGGATTTTCGTATAAAGTTTTCTTTGGCCGATATTTTAGGTTAGGAACAAGATAGCTACTTGTTCATGAAAAAAAAGGCATACCAATGCATTTAATTTTTTTGCGAAAATTAACCGTTGCTGTCGGAATGTTGAACAAAGCCCTCTAGCGACAACATGTGAAACTAACAGAACTTCAAATATTATAACATTTGTAGCCCAAGAGTAGCCCATTTCAACGCGCCCAAGTTTGTTAAAATCGACTTAGCCGTTTCGAAGATACAGGGGGTTATTTAAGGAAACCTTTGAATACCCCCAACCTTAATTTCTTAGCACGATAAGGAATTATGATTTTTAATTTTTGAAGAGGCTGTGTTTACAGTTTACCCTTTCTATCATTAGTGCATCTCGTAATATGAATCCTTGGCTGTTTTCCCACAACGGAGAGGCCATAGCACCATTTGGGTTTTCAGAAAAAACTGTTATGCAGGAGTAAATTTTCGTGACAACCTGCCCCGGCTCCGGGTTGGTTGTGACAGACATGGGATTGGTTGTCACAACATTGCGGTTGGCTGTAATGAGATATTTAAAAGGGAAAAAAGAAATTTTTTATTCAAAAAATAGGTTGTATTAATAAAATACTTATCTTTTTTTGAGTACACATTTAAGAAAATGTTCGATATTGGCCTAGTCAGTTTCGAGCGCACTCTCACAATTTTGACATGTGTAAAAGTTATTTGGCCCATGGGTACATAATTCATGAGCCCACGTCTTACATTCTATACACTGGATCCATTTTTCTTTAGCTTTACAACTGGAAAATGATTCGAGACAAACTAAACAAAAAGTCATCATCTTCTTCACTAATTGAGATTTTTCGTTCCATCTTCTTTTTACTTCCTTTCTTATTTTTTGCATTCTCGGTATTGTGAGATGCTTTTCTAAATATAAATTTCTTTAATTTTTTTACTTGCTCTTTCAGCTAGTTCTTCAAGCTTTCTTTTAACAGGTGAATCTGTTACAATTGCTGTATCTCTTTTTCGGGAGTTATTTCTATTTGTATTTTTCCTAGCGCCAGCTTTTGATAAAGGTCTTACAACAAGAGGCGATCTGTACACATTACTAGGCCCGGCTTGAGGTTCATCTGAGTTCACACAGCTGGACCTAGGTTGAGGTTCATCTGAGTTATCTTTAGATGTCTCTGTAAGCAGATTATTATGCTGCTTTGTAAACTTCTCTAGAAGTTGGTTGGAAGGCTGGCTTGGTGCAAAATCCGTATCTGTGAATATATCACACCTTAATGGATATATTTCTGTGCACCGAAATCCCGAAGAAATATTAGACTGCAAGAGGATATGCACGAGAAACGAGTTATGGTATATCGTAAATTGTCATCGTTCTCGCTTAGCTGTTAATCGTCCAGTCGTCACAAGCGAAGTTAAAGGATTTCTTGAACGGCCCGTAGACGGTACGATCAAGAGGCTGGAGCTTATGTGAACAATGTGGGGGGAACGATAATATAACTATTTCATTGGATCTAACAAAATTCAGCCCTTCTATGCTAAGATGGAAGCCATGATTGTCAAGAAGAAGCAGATATACATTCTCAGGTGTACTTATGGAAATCATTTAAAAATAAGATTAAATCGGCTTCTTGCACTCACCCAGGTTGATTTGCAGTTCCACCAGATCCTGCAGGAGCAGTACCTATAAAGCGCTTGTGGTATTTGACCCTTGGAAACACAAAGAACGGTGGGATGTGGTTTCCAGTAACAGAGACAGCACAAGCTAAAGTTATTAGAGTACCCCTTTTAGCAGAAACTAATGCACAGATTTGTTTAGCTCCTTTACGAGCAACTATTCTATCTAGCCTCTGCACTGAAGTAACACCGGTTTCGTTCATGTTCCAAATTTCGCGAAGTTGGAAATTATGTCTTCCGAGAACTGTTGACAAATTATTGAAAAAAGATTTCACATTTATTCGCCTGAAGCTAGAAGCTCGTGCTAGCTTCTGGTTTTCGTAACGCAAGAGTTGGGTATCTTTTTAAAAAATCACCGAACCAGTCATCTCTGACACACCCATTATCCTGCCAAGTTTTAGGATGTTTAATTGAATTTTCCACGCAAAGATCGTACGCCAACGTTTTTATTTCTTTAGGCGTTGAACCATAGGGAACATCGGCAGCTTGAAAAACATATTGTTTTCATCTCCTCATCAGAAAAAACTTTTCTATTTGGAAAGTACCCAGCGGTGGTAGAAGGTCGAACTATCTTTGGATTGTTAATTTCGTCTTGGAAAATATTCTCACAATATCTTGGTAATGTTCCATAATTGATTCCATAATCAGCTGCGGCTTTACGAATCGATAATCTCTCCTTTTTAACCTATACTTCACTGCTGAAAGCATGATGTTTGCAGTAACTTCCCGATGGTTCGTCTTTTCCAGAAACAAGCAGAAAAATTATGAAATTACCAAACAAAATAAACAAAACTTGCAGGGGTAGGTTGTCACATGCGTCAACCATCCCCGGAATTTTTGTGACATCCAACCCCGAACAGACATTTCGAGCTGGAAAACCAGATTTTGAATCTAACCTCAATGTTGATACTGAATGACATTATGTAATTGTCATAAATAAAACATAGTTGGGACATAAACTTAATTGAATAATCAGAATAATTATATCAATAAATATACCTAACAAGGAAAACTATTTTGATCAAAAATCCCACTAAACATGTGTCACAATTTTATATTAGGTTGTTTAAAATAAACTATTATATTATTATTATTATTATAAAATCAATAACTCACAAATACATTTTAAAACTTGCGGCGATTTAAAATAATGGACAAATTTTGTTAATAATAACGAAGTCAAATTAAACAATATAAGCATCTTTCACATTAATATACGGTCAATTAGAAAACATTGGGATGAATTACAGTTATTACTAGAAATGGCCAAGATCGAAATTATATTGTAGTCTGAGATTAGTATTCGTGAAGACGAAACTGAAATGTTTAAGATAAAAAATTATAAAACAGTACATAAGGTTAGAATAAAAAAGGAGGTTTCAACATATTTAATATAAATACTCAGGAATGTGAATGTTTAAAAGGAATTTTTGAAGTACCGAATACCAAATTGCCACTACACATGATTTTTGTTTATCGTCCACGCACCACAAATATTTCTAATTTTTTAATAGAACTAAAGTCACTCATTAATGTAAATAAATATAACACAGTGCTAATAGGAGATATAAACATTAATTTGCTTGACACGGATTCAAGAACTAATGCAAAATATGAAACATTATTATACTCAAATGGCCTCATTTCTGCAATTAATTCAGTAACTAGGGAAGAGATTCGAGAAGGCATGTTAGTTAAAGCAATACTAGACCATACTTATATACGAACAAATAGTAAAGAAGTATATTCCTCCGTGATACATCATAAAATAAAAAAGGAGGTTTCAACATATTTAATATAAATACTCAGGAATGTGAATGTTTAAAAGGAATTTTTGAACTACCGAATACCAAATTGCCACTACACATGATTTTTGTTTATCGTCCACGCACCACAAATATTTCTAATTTTTTAATAGAACTAAAGTCACTCATTAATGTAAATAAATATAACACGGTGCTAATAGGAGATATAAACATTAATTTGCTTGACACGGATTCAAGAACTAATGCAAAATATGAAACATTATTATACTCAAATGGCCTCATTTCTGCAATTAATTCAGTAACTAGGGAAGAGATTCGAGAAGGCATGTTAGTTAAAGCAATATTAGACCATACTTATATACGAACAAATAGTAAAGAAGTATATTCCTCCGTGATACATCATAAAATAAAAAGGAGGTTTCAACATATTTAATATAAATACTCAGGAATGTGAATGTTTAAAAGGAATTTTGAACTACCGAATACCAAATTGCCACTACACATGATTTTGTTTATCGTCCACGCACCACAAATATTTCTAATTTTTTAATAGAACTAAAGTCACTCATTAATGTAAATAAATATAACACGGTGCTAATAGGAGATATAAACATTAATTTGCTTGACACGGATTCAAGAACTAATGCAAAATATGAAACATTATTATACTCAAATGGCCTCATTTCTGCAATTAATTCAGTAACTAGGGAAGAGATTCGAGAAGGCATGTTAGTTAAAGCAATATTAGACCATACTTATATACGAACAAATAGTAAAGAAGTATATTCCTCCGTGATACATCATAAAATCTCTGACCATTGTCCAATGTGCATAAATGTAAACCTAGGAACAGACGAATATAACAACAAAATAGAAAACTCAAAAAAAATTAATAGTCAAAAAGTAACTCAATTAATACGACAAACAAACTGGAATGAAGAAAGACACCAAGACGTTAACAGATTTGCGACCAACATCATAAACAGAGAAAATCAAAGAACGAGATATACTGTTTAAGCGATGGAAATCTAATCCCAGTAACACCGCAATTAAAGATGCCTACAAAAAATTTAGTAATAGATTAAATAATGAAATTAGGAATAAAAAACAACAGATAATTAGCGATAAGTTTAAAAAAACTCAAGATCCACGTATGATTTGGAATGCAATTAACAGTGTATTGTACAGAAAAGAAAATAAAAGCGTGAAGGAAAAAATACTAAATGCTTTTGGAGAATCGTATAATGTAACTGATATAGTTCACAGTTTTTCCAATGCATTTGTAGAACAAATTGAGGACTTACAAAAACAATGAGATCATAACATACAGGAAAATATTGGAACACAAACACTAAATTGCAGTTTTTATATACCATTTTCAACACTGAAACAAATAGAAATGATTATAAAAGGGCTAAAAAAACATAAAGCATTAGGGTACGATATGATAAGAGCAATAGACCTACAGAATAGTCATGATATTTTTGGATATTTATTATCCCAACTAATAAATTTAACATTAAAACACAGTATGTTCCCTGACATGTTTAAAATTGGTATTATAAGACCTATATATAAAAAAGGAAATGCAAAGGACTATAATAATTACGGACCCATATGTATACTTTCAACAGTTGAGAAGGTAATGGAAATTTATATAGCTAGACATCTCAAAAAATACATGAAGGACAACAACATAATAAACAAAAATCAATTCGGCTTCCAGGAAGGTAAAAATACAGAACCAATTATAACTTACATAAAGGTAACTACGTAGTAGGAATATTCATAGACTTCTCAAAAGCCTTTGGTACTTTGGATCACGAAATATTGCTGAAGTGCCTTCAGAGACACAGAATCATAGAAAAAGAACTACAATGGATTAAAAGTTATCTACAAAACAGACAGTTTGTAGTGAAAGTGAGCAATGTTATGAGTGAACTAAAAGAGTGTCCAAATGGTGTACCCCAGGGCAGTAATCTAGGACCCATCCTGTTCCTGTTATATGTAAACGACTTATTTAGTGTATTAAAAACGCGTAAACTATATATGTACGCCGATGACGCGGTGGTGCTAGGTCGTAACAAAAACCCAAACAAATGTGAAATAGACACGCAAAACATAACTCTCAAATAGCTACACGGAAAAACTTTATATATAAATAAATCTAAAACAGTGTAAATGTTATTTAGGACTCCTCAAATGTATATAGCTCAAAATTTAAACATTAAACTTCACAAGTATGATTGCCTAGGCACAAAAATAGAATGTAACTGTGCAGTCATCCAACAAATTTACACGACAATGTACTTAGGGGTTAAAATTGACTGTAATTTGAAATATCATTCACATATTAATTACATTTTTAGCAAATTAAAAAAAATTAGTGGCTGTCTGTATGTGCTAAAAAGATATACGAACAAACCTTTGTTAATAGCTGTCTATAAGTCACTATTTGAATCAATTATTAGGTATGGTATACGTAACTGGGGATGTGTAGAAATAATACATATAGACAAGATAAACCATTTACAGTTTAAAACTTTAAAAATGATTGTTGATAGTGAAACACAAACCAATTTATATAATAGTGTAGATACTTTGACACCCACTGCATTTTATAAATATTACCACATACTAGACAATTATAATAACAAACTATATAAAATAACCATTGAACATACATACGATACCAGACGTCACAGATATGTAATTCCTTATACGTACAATAAGTATGGGGAAAGAACACTACAATGTACAGTCCCAAGGCTATTAAATGAAATACCATTCAATTGCAATAATATGTCCAAATACGATTGTAAAAAAGAACTTAAATTTTGGCTAAAGAATGATCTTTAATTTATTATACACGTCAAATTTAGTTATACAAAATATTATTACTACTTATTTTATTTAACTTAGAAAAGCAAACTTCTGATGATTTAATATATATAATTTAACAAATGATTGCACTCCACCACAGAGCACTGACAATGTTTATACGACTAAAACACTTACAACTTTGTATTATACCTTGTGCATAATGATAAATCGGCAGCCGCTGATAAGTTTACGACTTAGCAGGACCGATAACTGTTTATGTATATATTTGAATAAATAAATAAATAAATTATTATTATTCCTATCCGATCCATTCAGGAGCATAAGGCGCATTTAAGCGTTTCAATAGCGTTTATGATATGTTAGTCCTGAGCTCATATTTGGATTATTTTTTTCTATGTTCTTCTTAGTTTAACATTTTTTGCGGTTATTTTCGTTTAAACAATTTATATTAATTGTTTTTCTACATTTGGTTAAGGTTCATTTGTTATTGTCACTAACTCAATGTTGTTAATCTAGCAAACTATCATGAACACTTTGCATTATTCCTTTGTATTTATTTTTGTCCTTAGCAAACATTTTGAGTTCATTCCATGTAAGTTTGAGTCTTTTACATTCCTCGAGTGTATTTCTTCTCTATGTTTGAGTTGCCCGTCCCTTCCTTCTACTTCCTTTAAATGTAAATTCCATCATATGTACTGTCCAACCAGTTGGTTTGTTAGTGAAATTTCCTTGGAGTACCATGTTTTGTTTAATTGTGCTCTATTTATTCTGTATATAATATATTTCTGACATGTGGCTTCATTTTCTATAATGTTTCCTAAGTAGGTGACATTTCTCACGTTCTCGATTCGGTTACTTTGTACGATAATATCGTCCACTTTTCTGGGGTTGACTTGTAAAATGTTTGATTTTTTAACATTGATTTCCCAGCCCATTTTTTAGCAGTTGTGTTCAAGAGATCGATATTTACTTGCATCTGGTTTACATTTTTGGTGATAAGGCACACATCATCAGCAAATTCTAGGTCCTCCAATTGTTCATGAAGTTTTCAGGTTAATCCTGTTTTGTTTGTGAAAGTCTTCTTCATTATCCAGTCTGTTATTATTAAGAAGAGAATTGGGGAAAGTAGACATCCCTGCCTAACCCCGATGCTGGTCTTTATTTTATTTGACAAAATTCCATTATGTTCGGTTCAATGCACCATAATTCTCGTACAATAATTTTATCATTCTAATGATCTTTATAGGAATTCCATATTCTTCTAATACCTTCCACATATACTCACGGTGTACTCTATCAAAGGCCGGTTCGAAATCGATAAAACCCAGTACTACTTCCTTGCTCCATTCCGATGCTTCCTCTATAATAATGCGTAATGTGCGTATGTGGTCAATGCATGCTCGCGTGGGTCTAAAACCAGCCTGATTTGTTCTTAATATTTTATCTACATCGTTTTTCATTCGGAATTGTTATAATTAGACCTTCCCTCCATTCTTGTGGTATTTTTTCTTGATTCCATATTTTGTAAAGTAGATGATAGATTATTATATGTTCGATTTTTTCACCTCCCACTTTGATCATGTCACTTATCACACTTGCTTTTCCATTTTTAATTGCCTAATTGCTTTTATATTTCTTCTTTTGTGATCTGTGCTGTATTTATTTGCAGTTCCCGTTGTCTATTTATCTGATGGACTTCTATCTGGGCTGGATTTTTTGATATTTGTCACTAAAATATTCCGCTCATCGATTTATAATTTTTGTGTCGTCTTTCAACAATATACCATATTTATCTCTTATATGCATTACTCGGCCTTGTGCTTTTCTTGAAAATTTCCTTGTTATTACATAATGTCCTTATGTCATTTTTACCTGCAGCTATTTCAGTCTTTCTCATTAAGTCTTCTTGTTGTATTCTCTTGTCTTTTCTGGCACTTTATTTTATTTATCTAGTTCCTTGTATTGCTTATGTATTTCTTTTTTCCTGCCTTCTGGTATATCGTTCAATAGTTTTTGTTTTATTTCTCTCCTTTCCTCGATTATGTTCCAAGTTTTTCTTGACATGCAACCTTTTATCTCTGTTTTTTTATAACCTACTGTTACTGTTGCTGTTTCTGTTATAATGTTTTTATAAGTAGACCATAATTGTTCTATGTCTAAATCTTTTACGTTACCCATCTTCCTATATTCAATTTCTATCTTCTCCTGATATTGTTGTAATACTTCATTGTTTGTATTTAACCATTGTGTATTATATTTTTTCTTTCTAATTACCTCTTTCCTTTGTGCTTTCAGTTTTAATTTAAATTTGGTTCTCACTAGTGCATGATAGGTCTGCGCCCCACATGGCTCTTACATCTAAGACACTGCTTTTTTATTTGTTATCTATTAAAATATTTAATATCAATAACATATAGCGCAATCTTTTGAATGGTTTTTGTTTGTCAATATGAACATTCTTGCAAAAACTGAATACCTAGTGTTTGACAATACTACGTTGCCAGTTGCAGTGGACACTAATTATACACAAAAAATGTATACATAAAACAATACATCAAGCCCACATGCAGCTCTCAATTCCGTGCACTAAAATGTAAACATGTATTAATGAACAAATAAGTTGAAGTACATGAAATTCTGTAAGCGATACTAAATAAGGTCTTTCAGGAAAAGGTGCACTAAAACCCCATACCAACAATAGGAAGTTTTCTATTTGAAAAAAATGCAATTGTATTTTTTAAAACTTCAAAATAGTAACAAAATAGCAAGAGAGCTCGTGATACATTTACTAACAGATGGCCTCTGTGACTGCCTTCCTAAGTAAACCATCTTGTAGTTTTAACAAATTAAATTACGTTTTTTTTTAAATATTTATAAAACTATCCATTGTAGGTATGGGGGTTTTAAAAGAGTATTGTGATACAAAAGATTCTGTGAATATAATGGACGCTTTTATTTCTTTTAGGAAAACCCTTACTTTTTACTACCATGGATTTTCATAACTGTCTGGAACATGTACTATTGTCAGTACCAAAGCTTGTTCAAAATTGCCAAAAATGTTGGTAGACTTAAAACAGTACCAAAGATTGTATGGGTTACTTTTGGATTGGATATTTTGACACTTGGTTTGTATATGTACTTAGTGATACATTATACTGAGAATATAATTCACGTCACATGGTACATTTTTTATTACTTTCATTGGTTAAAATACAAAAACAAAATCGCAGAATAGGCTATCAAATCTGTGATAATTTTATCACCGCATGTTGACTGTCACATGATTTTAATGAATAAAGTCGAAGCGACAGATCTTTTAAAGTTGTAGACTTTAAAAAAAAATATTTTCTATTAACGTTCATTATATTCTCTTACCAAATATAACACGTGTTATGATTAATAATCGATGATAATCATAACACTAGTTATATTATCCCCGATAACAATAACAGCTACAGCTATGATGTCAAAACTTAACTAATATTTTCAATTACAGTTACCAAAGTTTTATTAATTCTGCGAGTGGCGTACTTTGGTCTAAATATATGGCACCAAAACAAACTAGAAAAGGAAACTCTGAGTAACAAGCAAGATTAATTCATTTATACCATAAACACTCCCATTTAGAAATTCACCAAATCAAATTCTAAGATAATAAAACAATAAATTTATTTTCATTTATTTATGTGACTTTTACATATAGGAAGTTCTACTACTAATGTATAATTTTAAACACTGCAGACTTTACCAACTTAACTGTTAACTTAAACTTATACAAAAAAAAATAACAAGTACAAAAAAATTGTAACATTGTGAGGTAGAGTATTAATTAATAGTCTGCAAAGGCTTCAACAAAAAATGCATTTAAACAACAAGAAACTACAATTGAGGAATTCTTTTTTATTCTTCTTTCAAATCTTCTTCCTTTTGTTTTCTTTTCACTAAATGACTGATATCACAAACAAATGTCTTATCTGATGTACTTGATTTGCATGATGTACTTTGAGTAATTGGTTTGGAAATAGCTGCAATCAATTTTGCTGTTACCTAAAATGGACATTATTACTATTAATAAACTTAAGTATATGGTTGAATTTTTAATGCAACACTTTTGACGTAAGCAAATTATCTAGCAAGTGACAATTGCAACACTGAGGTACAACAAAAGGCTTCTATCAATTTTTCATTCATAAAATAAATGTAAACCTTTAATCAAAATGCATAGTTAGAACTTTAAAGTTATTAAATCTTTAAAATACATTAATAGTTCTAAAGACATTCAATGCAATTAATATACACAACTTTTTATCTGATTGTGGTAAGATTAAAATAGATAATTTAAAGAACTAATGTAATTATTAACTATGATTTTCATAACTAAATGGAACGCTTATCGATTAGGTTCTACGATCAAGTGGTTTAATTTAGAAGTGCGTGTCAAAAACCATGAAATATCTGTTGTGAAACAACACACAACCATCTAACCTACAAAGCGAAAATTAAAAGAAACGAGAATAGGCAACATTATATAAACAAAAACCATATATGTCAGAAGGATGTTTAAACCTTCAGTCAGAAAAAGGTTAATAGACACTTTTAGATGCTAACTTGCAACAAAATTCCAAAACCGCTCGCTTCTATAAAATATCTATAATACAGTTTAAGCATTTTGCATCCTGTTTAATTAACTTTTAGACTTATTAGGCACTGTATTAAGAAATTTTATAAAGAAAAGTGATGTAAAATTAAATTTGCTTTAAAAAATATATTTACACCTTGTATCTCCAAAAATTAAAAAAATACGATATTGGCATTCTTATGGTGAATACCACTATTCCACTTAGAAAAAACCCATTATTGCTAATTTTTCCTAATTTTATAACTAAAAATTGTTTCCTCGTATGTAACATTTTTGGCAAAAACGAGCAATGTGGGCTTCTAGCTGGGGAATGATGATTAAGGGGTTTTATCCTTAATACAACGCGTGTCTCGCTTTGTGGCGAATTGTTACAAACTGCAATGCGGTGTTGTGCCTAAGTAAACTCATCCGCTTGCGCTTCTTCATGCCGAATAAGTTTTCAATATTAGATTGTGATTTAAATACGAATTATCTAAGGTAAGATTAAAATAAATATTTGAAGTTTTTTTATATGCATGTCTGACAATTAAGTATGGAAATGCACCTATTTTGAAGACAGCTTAAAAATTACGAATTTCTCGTTAAGGGGAGCATTTTTAATGCCCGATTCATTGGTCATGTTCACAATGTGTAACGGGTGCCCGAGAAATTGAAATTTCGCGCTATATTAAATGATATTTTAGGTCATATGGTAGTTTATAGAATGGGACATGATTGTTTGTTGTTTATGTATGTTATTTAATATTAATACGAGAAGCCTGAATTTACTTCAATAAGTTATGTACATATTTAATTAGAAAAGATTTAAAGCAAACGCGGCAATGCATAAATGGATTGCAGGAGGGGAGATGAGTTGTTAACATGACTTCCAGTTTAAGTAAGTAGTTAGAGTTGGTTGAAATTAACCAAAGCGTGATCGCTGCCGAGGCACAAGTGACAGTAGTATATAGCCACGCTGCCCTCTAAATTGAGAAATACAGTAAACTACAAGTTAGTGTGCAATAGGGAAGAAGCAAGAATACCTTCCTTATTAAAATAATAAAAGGCTAGAGTGAATAAAAATGCGTATATCGTCAAATATGTAATAAAAAGAAAAGCGACACTATAAAGAAATAAATTACGTGCTTTGTGCACATTTGAGGTACTTGATGACTACATTTAAATAGTGAACGAACGATATAAAATACAGTGATCGGTCTAAATAGGTAAATCAGTAAATAAAGAAGAGTAACTCCAAAGTATTAACGATTAGTTGGTACGATTCAGCATTGCCGTTTGTGTTTGCATGCTATTCGTAGTGAAACTTACAGTGATAATTAAAAACTATAAATATATCTAGCAAATATTCACAGAATCCATAAATTGTTGGAAAGTTGGGAACAAAGGAATACGGCTCCACAGCGGGGTAGCATAGTAACCTTTGGCATCCAAAAAATAACAAGTAAGTACGAACTGTAATAAAAGAAAACGTTTATGTTTTATTTTCCATTAAATTTGTGTTTAAATATCAACACTGAACGAAACACATTTCATTCACTGTTGATAAATAAATTTCTGCATGTTCGCTATGAAGAAATAGCAAATGTAACATAGGATTGTTGTTTTTTATGTCTTATTGTAAACAAATCGTTTCTGCATTTGGGGATTTAATAATTAAAAAAGTATAACGTTTTGATTTATTTTCATTATTAACGATTACGAGTATTAAAAGATGTAATACTGAAAGAAGCAAATTCAATCAAGTTACAAATTACATATACATTACGAAACTCACATTGAATATAATTTTGGTAAATGATAACAATAATCATTTCTTTTAATAATCGAGCAAGCCGGCGCAACCTGATAAGAGAGGAATTTGTTGAATCAAATGTTAAGAGTTCATTTACTTAAACAAACCTGCAAGTAAATAAAATTTTAATTAATGAATGATATCTTTACAAATGAAAATTAAAATGTAAACATTTTAACTTCTTACAAAAACAATATAAGTAGAATAGCTATGGCACTTCTGGGCCACTTTGTCACTTACATTAGGATATCTAAATTTGCCCTGCATCCAGTCTTATAAAAATTATTAAATCAAAAGGTCAAGACCATCGCACACATTGCATACGTCCAAGCACATGGTTTTTCAAGGTCATCCTACACATTGTCTGCATCAAAGTATATTCCTCAAGGTCACTGAAGTAACTAGATTCGAAAAAGGCACTATAAAAGTTACCAGATTGGTTGTCAAGGTCATTGACGCCCCCGTACGGATTCTCCGCTTCAAGGTCACGTGGAAATGGTCGCTCCCAAGGTTCTTAACGTACATCCCGCTTCAAGGTCGTCTTAGGATGCGTATGATGACCTTGAAAAAACATGTACTTGGACGTATGCAATGTGTACGATGACCTTGACCTTCTGATTTAATAATTTTTATAAGACTATGATGCAGGGCAAACAAAGTGGCCATAGCTATTCTACTAATATAAATTTTGATTACAGGGTTTTGAAATTATTAAAAATTGTAAAAGAACCTACAATTTATTCTTTTGTAGCGAGTGTAAACAAACAAAAGGAAAGGTCCATGTTTACGCCCGTTGCAAATGTTGGCAAGTTTACCATTTTTGTTATATCGTGAGTAACTTCATTCTGTACACAGTTAAACTATTTTAGAAACGGGTTCGAAGAGAGCAAAACTGATGGTTCCTTTAGCTCAAAATTTGTACCGAAAACGATATTGAAATTGGTTCTTTAGAGACTCTAAATAATTTGGTCCAGTCAGATCGTGATGGTTCAACCCTAGTCTTAATAAACAGTGAATTGTGAGTTCCAACAGTCCTTCCTGAGGAACACAAAACGACTAATGGTGACTTTTTAAAGGTGTCTTCTATTAATTGTGATGGCTTTCGTATTCAGCCGTGCGAAGAAAATAAAAATACTCAGATGATACTTTACCAAAATGAAGAACTTGGTGAATTAGATGAAACTTCTCACATAGCATGGTTACTAGAAAATACTAAAAGTAACATAAATTTCACCAAAAATTATTTTTTTTAACTACTGAAATAATTTACATTTTCGCAATTATTAGAAAATAATCTATGTTCCGATAGCACAGGCGGAAAGAAAAACATTGATATACAACATTCTGAGCTACAACAAACTAATATCAACGTTGAAATTATCATCAAACCGAAATAACGATGGAGATGATAATATTTAATAGTATACTTCATAATAGCATTCCCTTATTCACAGATGCAGAAAACGGCCTGGTTCGCAATCTAGTAATATTGCTAACAAAACTTTGACAGAAAAGATGATACTTCCAGTCCCATTATAACTATTATTTAAGACCACAACCAGAACACAGAACGGTTTACAAAAAAAGGTACCGTAAGAAAACGGCAATGATTTGAAGCAACATTACCTACAATAAAGCGACAAACATATAAGCAAGTCAGAGGTAAGCAGAATGTCCGTTAGCACTGTGATATTGCTAAATTTAAGAAGTGTCAAGAAGCAATTCAAGAAGAAAGAAGGGCAGAAATAAAATGTACTGGGATTTAAATTGGCTTGAAAAGAAAACATATGTTTTGAATTGAATTACTAGGACTGACGTAAAAATAAGGTGTTCATGTGAATTTATCATAAAAAAAAAACAACTTAAAGTATTCTTGCATGGATTCAGATGGTGAAAACCAAAATGTTGGCAAGGTATTTTTCCGTAACACATCAGGTTATAAAAGGAACAATGACTGGCCTATTCAAAGTTTTGTTAAAAAGAATATTTTTAAGAAACGCCAGATTGTACCCGAAAAAGATAAACGAGGAAGACGTCTATCCCATACCAAGATTGTTACTGACAACATCGAACGTCACATTGAATATTTAATCCAACCATTCACATGCCCCAAAACGCCTTTATCTGCCCATTGGTCTAACTATTAATTTAATGCATAAAGACCATACTCTAAAACATCCAAATAATAAGTTCTCTTACGAAGTTTATAGAAAAGTGGTTAAATAAAAAATATTTCTTTTACAAAGTTAGAAAAACGAAGAATGTGAGGGGTTTCAGTTACATGATACATTCTAAAGATAATTTAATTGAGAATTGCGAAATGTGCCAAAATTGGACCAAGCATATTAATAAAGCGAAACTTTCGAGAGAATTATACTGAAAAGACGCAGAGGCAAATACCAACCCAGATACGATAAATGTCTCTGCAGACGTAAAAAATAATTATGCTTCCACGAATAGACATGTTCAAAAAAGCAATACTTACACAAATAATTGTTGTTTACAACGAAAGTTCTGCGCCATTCGGTAAATCTTAGACTTCGGAAACCATATCGTTCTTGGTGTACAAAATAAACGCAAAAGATATTATCAAATACTCTGAACCTGGGCATTCTTTTAGATGTTAAAGAAGTGATGTCTGATTCCCGTGAATGGGATGATTTTACATTGCAGACAAGATTGAAAAGGGTTTGTCCACGGATTTAGCTTTCTCAGATATCAAAAATTATAGCTGAAAAAGGATCTTTCAACGTAAAAGTACAAACTGATTATGAAGACGGAATTCAAGATTTAGACTTTTTGCAAATAAAAATAATGACAAAATGGATTTAGCAGTGAACCCAACCCCATAAACGTTCCATGTGAATCAAAAACCAAAAAGGAAAATATTCATAAATGAAGTTATACCATATATATATATATATATATATATATATATATATATATATATATATATATATATATACCGTCCCCTGTTCTAATATCCATGTACAAAGCGGCAACGTTACAACAATTCAGGAAACACTTCGAAACCATTCAGTTGGTCAAATCAAATTTAAAAATCTATTTTGACGCCGTATGCTAAGTTTTTTATAATTTAGTGATTGGTATTGGTAGATGAGAACTTGAATGTTGCTCTCCAGTTGTCGCAGCCATGTAATTGTTGTTCATTTGGTCAGAAACGGTCGCCATTTGTGTTGTACATGGAATCCTAAATCCGTCCCCTTCGAGTTTCTCAAAACCGTTCAGGGACGGATTTAGGATCCTCACAATGCATTTTGTTTGGGATATATTTTAGTTTCTTCTGATCGGGTTTTTATGTTAGTATGGCAACTTATCAACCTTTTGGCAACCTGTTAGTAAATTAGCACCTGCATCTTTCCAGATGCCACCTCGTAAAGGATGGAATGTGATGCCACGGTTAAAGCTATCACTGCTGTAAGAAACAGCGAGATGGGATATAAAGCAGTTGCAACGGCTTATGGTGTTCCAAGGTCGACTCTGAAAGATTGTGTGAAATCAAATTTTGGAAGGAAACCGGTTTTTCCGCTAAGCTACGACGATTAGCTTACCAGTTAGCTATTAGAAACCAAATTGCTCATCATTTCTCTAGAAAAGCAAAGGCTGCTCACAAAAAGTGGGTTATATCATTTTTTAACCGCCACCCACAACTATCCCTTACACGACCACAGAACAGCCAGAGCCAAAGGATTCACAAAGCAAAACGTGGACAAGTATTTCTCTTCACTGAAAACCGAACTTGAAAAAATAATGTTTGACCCGTCAAAAATATTCAATGTAGATGAAACCGGAATATACGTGGTACAGCACAAGGCTACCAGAGTAATTAGCTGCAAGGGAAAAAAGCAAGTTCACAAACATTCATCTGCTGAAAGCGGAGCCACAATCACAGTAATAACCTGTATGACTGCTGCAGATCAGGATATTCCTCATTGACTAATATTCCCGCAGAAAAGATGGCAGGTAGAACTGCTTGACGGAGCTCCACCAGGATCGATTCAGGTTGGGTCACTGGTCCATTATTTCTAAAATGGATTGAATATTTCATTTTGACTGTTAAGTCTTCAAAAGATAGCCCTGTGGTGCTCATCCTTGATGGACATTATTCCCACACTAGGAACCTAGATGTTATTGGCCGCGCAAGAGAAACAGGAGTATCCATAGTTTGCCTTCCCCCTCACTCAACAGACTACAGCCTTTGGACGTAGCCTTAATTTTTCATTTGAAGACACGATATGCACAGGCTATAGAGCAATGGATGGTCTCTAATCCAAACAGAATTGTGAGGAAACTACAAGTAGATAGTTTGTTGGGCAAAACGTATCTTCGTGCTACTACTCTTGAAACTGCCGTCAATGTATTTAGAAAAACAGGAAGGTATCCAGATGTCTTTAACGAGGAAGATTTCATAGCTAAACAACTTGAAAACCAGTCAGAGGTGCCTCGTAATGAAGGAAATGAAGATGACCAAAATGCTTCAACCGTTTCTCTAGTGATCAGTCCAAAAGATATTAGAGAAGTTCCAGTAATCCAGTCTTCCACATCCTCTAGAGCCGGACCTTAGTTTTGGTAACAGAAAGTGGCCATAAAGCATCTATACAATCTGCCATGGAAAAGAAACAAATGAAGGACGAGCTGAGAAGAGACTCTCAATCAAAAAAAGTCACACGGATCATCAGTGACGATGAAAATCAGCCTGGAACATCATAGAAAAAACCTTCAAAAAGAAAAACAAAGAAATATTAATCGAGTTCAAGTCACTGAGAATGAAACAGAAGCTCCACTTGTGTCTACCGATGACGAGGATAGTTCAGATGATGATGTGTCATGTTCTATTTGTGGAAAGCGTTTTTCCTAAGATAAGTGAGGAGAGAAATGGATAAAGTGTACCAAGTGTCAGTCAAAAGCTTTGTTTGCGATGGGTAAATAAATTTCAAAAATGTATAAACATAATTTCCTTTGAATAAATATATTATAAGAGGTATGAATCAAATTTCCAATAAAAATCCATAAATAAATAGAGAGGACGAAATTAGGACACTTTTGTTGAAAAATAATAATTTGCGTATTTTTACTTATTTTTCCGTTCAAATAGGATTTATCTATTACAATCATACTAACCTAACTCTTACTTATGAAATTGAGTTACCTACTTAAATCAATTTTTTTAATATTTTTAACCCGCACTAATGTTGCTAAGGAGGGCGGATTTAGGGCACTTTATTAACAAATTTTAGGTTTTACGGTGTTTTTACGAAGTAATGTTACTTGATTATGGAAACTTTAAACTTCGTATCTACACTTTCTAGTAGTATTCGATAATTTATGAAGTTAATTTTTATATAATCATGTTCAGGGCCCTCAAAAACGTTAATTTTACACATATAATATAGGGCATATGCTTTGGGGCAACACAAAATATATTAAACCGCGTTTTTCTCAAAATCAAGTTTTCTGGAGATACGGGGGTCTTTCGTACGACGGCAGTATAGTTGGTCATTATTGAGCAAATTTTGCCGCTAAATCACGCGTCGAATCAAAAAATTGCATAGAACATTATTAATCGATGTGTTTAAAGTCTATATGTTGGAATTTTTATATGTTTCAAATATACAGCACAAATATTTGATAAAAACCAAAAGCTGCTACTAATAAACTCTTTTTCGAATTTCTTCCAAAATGTAATCTGCTCCAGTAGAAACGAAAACAAGTTTAAATATGAAATTTCAAGTAAGTACATACACACACGCACGCACCGACACACACGCACAAACGCACACTGGAAATCAATATTCTAGTAAGGTAGGGCGTTCTGGACTTATGAATCATTACTGTTACTCTTATTGATGCCTAATATAATACCGCCTGAAACAAAGCCAAACTACCCAAACCAATTTGTGCAAACTAGTAAGTTAATTGCTTGGTAATGTAATACATATGTTCTGGATTCGAATTTGGTTCAAACAAGCACGTTTTAGATGTACAAGGTTTAATGAGGCACTTCCTCCTTTCTAAAATGCAGCCCAAGTAACATATCCTGGAACGATTCTGTTGCAAAGGCGTATTACAATGTTCCCAGCAATGTAGTAATATGACATTTTCGGACTTTTTCAGGAACATTTACATTAATTTCACGTCATATAGAGGGGAGACCGGGGCTAGTTTGGACACTAACATTTTATAATTTTTTCAAACAAGAAACTGACCATCCTATGTACACTATTTTCAGGTTACTGCGTATATTAGGGTTTGGTGTATATGTGAGATTGTTATCTATCCTGATAATGCTGTACTTTCCATAAAATGTTCAATATTCTGAGGACATGCAATTGTCTAATTTAACCCCATAACCAGGGATACAATGGGCATAATGTAGGGATGGAATAAACGACAGTAATGTTATTGAAAAAGTATTTATAAGTACACGTCAACCAAGTAAGTATAATTTTATTGTAAGGAGAACCCTGACATGTCGATATTAAAATATATCATGCCTTTAAATCGCGGACGTGTATCTTTTATTGGCGCAGGTAAAAGTGACACAACTTGATCAGATGGCACAAGTGAGGGCGCTTCAGGGGTAATTTTAAAACAATTTGACGGCAACAGTCGTTTGTAAAATTTAATTTTGAAACAATCTGGCATCTTCTTTAGTATTTCTCCGAAATAATTTAGCCCACTTTTACCTTTCGTTGACAAAATTTTAACCACAACATAATCATTCTCACCAACATTTTCGATACGTCGTTGCTTTTCTTCATCATCATTCATTTCCTCCCACTCAGATGAGGAGTCTTTGGTGATGACTGCTTTTTTGCTCTTCCATTTCTTCAATTTCGCGCATTTCTGGACTATGGGTGGCAATCATTGGTTTGCCACGCTTTCTACCACCCTTGACAAGTTTCCTAGGTTTAGCATTAGGACATGGTATGATCTGCTCAGGCGAGACAAAAGTGGTTGACGTAGGTTGCAAAGTAGTAGGATAAGCAGGAAGAATGGGTTGGTCTAGCTTTGATGTTGAAGGTATTAGTTCTGCATAATGCTTTGGATCGGGACGGTCCGAAACTGATGAACATAAGAAGTCAAGATCTTGAAAAATCCCTCTGCCAAATGGGGAGATTCCACATTTAAGAAAACCTGATTTAATATTTTCAGGAGTTGCGACTCTGTCCCATGCCTGGTAACACAAGATAAGAAGCAAATATTTGTTCATAGTTTCATTTGGATGATCCGACATCCACCCATGTACCGCTTTACTACAATACTTTTTCAACGGAACGAACACGCAACGATCCAACGGCTGCAATCGATAAGAAATATAGGGAGGGAGCGTTAGAATGGTGATCCCATTATTCTTGTAAATGTTTACTCCTTTGAAACTTAGATGCGATTCGTGATTGTCCATAACTAACAAGACCAATCTATCTTTATGACATCTGGTATTGGTTTGAAAGAATGCCAACACATTAATGAAAATGTCCACTGTCATCCACCCTAATTTATGGACTAGTCCCAGTGCTGTTAGTGGAGCGCCAGCCATCATACCATTTTCATCGAAACTTACGCGAGGAAAAATAAAAATTGGAGGTAAATAACTGTCGCTTGCAAAAATTACTTGCGTTACCAGCTCACCACGTTCCCTCAACGTGGTTGACCCGTCTATAATAAATAAATCCTTTTTATCTTTCATATCTGACTGATAATTTATTGAGATGCCTCATCTGCTTTTCAGTTTTCTTTCCTATAACTTTTTGAACTGAAGACTGTAGTAAAACTTGTTTCATCCACGTTGTAGCGATATACGGGCTGAAAATTCGATCGTGCCTTCACACTCTCTAGTTTGCTGAAGAAATTGCTAACAGTGGCTCTGATGATTGCACTCATTATGCAAGAGATGTCGCTTCTGGCTCTCTTGTGGAAATGGTACGATGTGGCTTCATAAAACTTGTAAACCAATCTTCTCCAGCTTCTTTATTTAGGATGTTTAATATAATTATTTTCAGCGAACTGGAAAGCCAGGTCCCTGGAGTTACTCAGAATATTTTTTGGCAGTTCAATAAGTAATCAGCTAAGACACTTCATTTCGTCCGAAAAAATCTGTCGTGTTTCAAAATTTGACTTGAAATCCGTATTTTCTAAACCAACCTCTTTGGCTCTTTTTGCGTAATTTGCCAACCTCGATATTGTTACGTGGTACAATGGATGATCGTATTGAACCACGATTATTTAAAACGTCGCTCGCGCGCTCCTTCATTCATCTTTAGGGAACTCGCGGTCGCTTTTCTTGAGATATATTTGACTGGCATCTATGTACATGGTGTCCGGATAAGGGTACGGAGCGGCTGTATCTCGACAATGGTAGGGTCTAGAGGTTTTGGAAACAAATCCTTGTAAGTAAAATGGACAAGAGAAATATTATTTTTTGACCGCTAAGGAGCGTAACTACTATGAAGAAACATATCTTGGAAAGTTAGACGATGAGCTATAAATTTCAAAATATCATTTGACAGCTTGGGTAATACCGCACTGTTTTGCTTTACGACATATCATAATAAGGGAGAAAATGTGAAACATTGGAGTGCTTTAATCAGATTAAGTTACCTTATCGCCAAAAATAATGGAACCAATTCGAAATGTTATTAGAAGCTTGTCCAGGGCTGAAATTGAAGCAGCGGTTTTCTCTAACGAAAATAGATTAAATAAATGCATTGATAATGACGAAAACATTTTGAACACTTGTGAGCTTTTTATGACTAATTTAAGTAATTGTAAGGGTTTTGTGCTGTTTTCATTTGTCCTGTTGTTCAATTGGCCTTTAAACACGTTTCAAAACTAATTTTGAACCAGTTCTAAGTCTGGATAAAGTGTGAAGGAAGGCTCGACGTGTTAACGATTTTGTGCTAAATGGGAAGAAAGTTTAATCAAAATTTAAATTACGTCAGTTACCATGGCTACGGCATTTGTTTTTCTCGATAAGGTAACTTAATCTGATTAAAGCACTCCAATTTTTGACATTTTCTCAAATAATTCAAGATCGGTTGGAGATATCGGGATGCGATTTTCACTACAATTTAGGTATTTTTATGTTGGTTTAGTCTCTCAAGAAAGTAGTACCTTTCCATTTAACTTTTTTCCGAAAATCACAAAAATGTGTAAACGCTGCAGATAGCGCCCTCTAGTTTATTTACTTTAAACGAAACAGGTTACCAAAAAAATTTCTTTAAAAGAGCATAAAATACTCTTTCAAATGAGATCAAAAATATTCAAATCGGTTGAACGGTTCAGGCGATATTAAAATGCAAATATTGACAAATGACAAATCCTTTGGGTCCCCCCTGCCTTATTATGACATGTACGAAAAAATGTCATACAGCAAAATGGTGCGGTATTACCCAAACTGTTAAATGATGTTTTGAAAGTTATAGCTCATCGTCTAGCTTTCCAAGATAGCATGAATTTTATGTTTATTCATAGTAGTTACGCCCCCTAGCGGTCAAATTACTAACTTCAAAATAATTTCCAGCTATTTGTCTTGCCCATTTTATAAGGATTTTTTTTCCCAAACCTCTAGACCCTACCATTGTAGAGATACATCCGCTCCACACCCTTATCCGGACACCCAGTACAAAAAATCATTGTTATTGTGAATAATAAATTATTTTTACGTATTTTAATCAAAGTATAATTATAAAGTGTTACAATGGAAAACTGAAGGATACTATGGTCAGGGTCAATTGCTGCGTTCATTCTATCACCAAGAGCACACCACTCGATTCTGTAGTATATTTCAAAACACCGTAATAAAATGTGTTTAAAACATAGTAATTTAATCTACAAGAGCCGTAGGTACATATCTAAATGATAATAGTATCGAAAAACTGATATTTTGGCAGAGAAAAATCTTAGATACTTACCGTGCAAAATGAAATCAACGCCCTTGAAAACACAGATGTGCCCATTGCATAACAGTTTTTGCCATTTCCCACACTGACTGTATGGTTTCACTGTTGCTAACTTAAATATTCTCATAACGAATCGAATTTGAAGTAAACGTACGAAATATAAACTAATCCTTGTATTCCCTTGTCCAGACGAACCCCGGTCTCTCCTACATTTCAGAGCTTTAGAAATTTTCTAGAAGTGTACACAGGATATCTAGTACTGTAATATCTAATACACTATTGGTTAAAAATATAACTTATTATTGAAACAAACCTATGAAGCACATAATTATGAGCCTATAATTTTAATCTACAATGAACTATTCAACAACCAAATGTAATCGGTAAGTATGTACTGAATTTTTACTGATCTACCTTTGATGTTAAATACCAATTCTGTATAACCTTGAAAATAATTGTGTTTGGTAGTTAAGCTGCTTGTAGATGGCTGTACATTTTCAAATCTTTTCTGAAGTACCATATCCCTCTGACGTATGGAAATAAATTTTCACAAATAAAGAAATAGTGTTGCCACAGTACGGCAATTTACTGAAATCGATTCGTGTATGCCCTCCCACAAGTTGATGATTTGTCACAAACTATTGGTACATCAAAGTTTTTATGTTATAATTAATTTATACCACAAAGGTACAAAACCCATGGAATACTGTTAAATATCCAAAGGTAAGTGTGATTTTTATACATTGCGAATGGGTTAATTGTGGGTAAAACCTTGACCCTTACCTATGTCAAAAATTGATATGTATAACGAGGATTCAGATTTGAAGCCCATAAGTATGGTATTAGTAACAACTCCGTTTTGGAAATTTTAAAGAAGCTTAAATACAAATGGTACAAATATAATGTAAACTTAGGTAACAAAAATGGAATGGAGCCCCTTAACAAATTTTATTATCTCGAATTGCCAATAGCCTAAACCTAAAACAATCATTTTGAACCCACATTACGTTTGTATCTCGGTTTGTATATTATTGGATTCCTATATATTTTTATTTTAGGTGCAACACTAATATTTTATTTCAAATTTCGCGCCTTAGGTACCATAAGTACAGATTTAGCTCCAAAATTCAGGTACAAGTTCGTCGGTCAGGATTCACCGATCAGCCCGTGGTCCGGGTCCACACGCTGAATACGTATGTGTCCATATTTGTTAAATATGTGTACAAAATAGATTGGTAACATAAAATAAAAGAATAACAATAATTGACTAAGTAAGCTAAAAAGCTGGCGTGGAACAACACGCGATCTTCCAATCTACAAAGTGATAATTAAAAGAAATGAAATAATACATTTTTTAAAGATAATTATGCAATCTGTTTTGTAATAGTTTCATAATGCAAATAGGCAACATTGTAAAAGCCACAATAATAATATGTCAAACGGAACGTTTCTGTCCAACACAAAATTAAGAATTAAGAACGGTGTGTTGTTTATTGGTCGACGAGTTAAACCTTAACATTCGTAATGCTTATGTTACCGAACAAACCCGATTTTAGGTCAAACTAGTTTAGAGTAGATAAACAAAGCTACTGTAACCTACTATCCTAGCCAGGAGTGTTTACCGCTACGTCATCACATACAATCATATGGTGTAATATGAAAAACATAAGCACAATTATTTTCGTTATAATAAATTCTGATTAGAAAATATACCCCGTGATTTAAAGCTGGCAAAATGCAATTACTTATTTATTGTGATTTATTTTGTAAAAATAGTTATGAAAAGAACTGATTTAAAGTATGTAATAAATATGACGATTAAAAGAAGTAAATGTAGGAAATGAGGAAACGGTCGAAGGATAAACAAACAAATGGAGGTTATGTAGTATTATTCAAACGAGAATTAAATTCATAAGCACATAAAACAAATTGATTTCGCGTTTATAGGTTCACTCTTTCTACTACATTTGCGTATTCAATACCGTATGTCGAGAAGACAGTGTAAAGAAATTGGATAGCTAAATTAATATATTAATGACGTAGCGCTAAACACTCCTGGCTAGGATAATATCAACTTTAACCCCGTTCTTTTTGCAATAGAAATACGGTAATTCCGTAAGCATGCTGACACATCACAGCTGCGAAAAGGACGTCGGGGCCAATTCTGATAGGACAAAGTAATTTGCCGTACGTAAATGATCGAAATCTTACCAACATTCATTAAGTACCATAAAAATGATGTCAATCATTACACCTTATAAAATATCGTTTGTGGTTTTGCAGATTGTAACTGTCGTTCTCATTTTGTTAAATAACGTAAATTATTGTAAATGCAATGTGAGGTTGGGGCTGAAGTAGTTTACTAAATTCTTTACATTGCCGCAATTCTTGAAAATTTTTGAGAAACCACTATATATTGGGCAGTATAAACATCATTTACACTGTTATCAATAGCCTTGCCACAAGAGTGGTTTTGATTTTGCAATACTCATAGTAACAAGGTTAGATAAGGTAGCTTCGTCAATTTAACTTCATTCAGCATATAGTTTTGTTGGCATTTTCTTAAGAAATTTCTAAGGTGTCCGAGGTGTAAAGGTTAAATAAGATTGGAGTTTGATTGGTATAATTGGGAAGAGATTAGGAAGTTTTAGAAGTGGATTGGTAACTAAGTTTAAAATCCATTTTGAAATACTGTTCAACTTAAGAATTATTAACCCTACCGTAGTAAATGTTTTTATCTGACTTTAATTATGATTACAGATAGACAGTGTTTATATATTGTATGGCTATTTGAGCTAGATATTTTGTTGTAGACCCGCCTTTGCTAAATTAGCTGTTAATATCATGACGTTGGGAAAATTAACTGCACTTTAAAACTAAGTCAAATGTTCCAACTTTGTATATTTTGTACTCGGTGTAAGTTCATTACTTTTCGTAATCATCAGGTCAGTTCGTCATTTAATTACTACACATTTTTTAATTGTAATACAAAAAATATATGATGTATTTCAGAAAGTGTAACTTGTAATTCAGAATAGTCAATTGTAATTGAGAAAGTGTAAATTGCAATTTAGAATAGTCAATTGTAATTCAGAATGTGTCACATGTAATTCAGATTAGTAACTTATAATTCGAAAGTGTAATTTGTAATTCCGATAGTATAACTTGAAATTCAGAAAGTAGTAATTTTGGTTAACTATCATGTCATGCCATGGCAAACAGCACCTATCGAACAAACGACAAATAAACTCAGTCTAACAGATATTTATTGTCATTGGTGTTTTCGTAGTTAAATATGAATTTTCAAGATAATTGCGGAATTCACCGAAATTCGATGACTCCAAGTTCAGTAATGAGACTTCAACCATGTCGCCATCTACTTAATAAAAGGTGTGTGCAACCGTTACGAAATGTACCAGATGTGACCTGTCCACTCTGCAGAACACTGGCGTCTGGCATTGTGGAAGTTGAAAGAAAAAGGTAAACATAATCATTAAAATTTTATTGCTTTATGAATATCTGAGCAGCAATTTTGGATCAAAATTTAGTAGAATTTATAGACAATCTATCTTTAATCCAAATAAATGCTATATTTTATGTACATGATGTGATCCATAAACATAATTTTATTGAGTTAGGTTCGTATCTAACATTAATACTCATAATCCATTTCAAAGGGTTATGTACACATAATTAATCTCTTGATTAATTATGTGTATTAACAATAACAAGCATCAATTTGAACATATTTCTTTAGTTATAAATTACTATTAGGTTATAATATATTATCACTTTCTTACATACATTATCCTACATTACTATCATTGCATGGCTTTTAGGTTTCATTCTAATTTATTTTCAGGGATAAAAAATGTTTATATATCACTTGTGAAGTGCTTTCAATGTGGTCACAATTAGTATAAAAGACAGTTTTAGTCATGAGTTTTCTGTTCAATATCATTGATTTTATGCTTTGCAACTACACATTTGGGCACCAGCTTTTGTATATCCTCCTCGTACCATGTCGCACCTGAGTTCTCAGCCAATCTGTCACACTGGTTTTCAATTCCCCCTTACTGTTGAACCGCTGCGTCCCCAACTATACTTTCACCTTGGTGAATAAATGGAAGTCGGTTGGAGCCAAGTCCGGTGGTTTAAAAACTCTCATCCGAATTTCTTGAGCACTTCCTTTGTTACTCTTGCCAAATGAGGGCATGTATTGTCATGATGTCAACATGCCTCTTCGTTCGTTTTGGATTACTCTCTGTAGATGTTCAAGGGTGTTACAGTACATCACTGCAGTAATTGTTGTTTCAGGGTACACAAACTCTACTAGCAAGAGTCCTCTACAGTCCCAAAACACAATAACTATGAGCTTTTTATTGGACACGGCTGGTTTAAGCTTCTTTGGTTTGTTAGGCGAGTTCCTATACATCCATTTCTTCGATTGCTCTTTTGTCTCGAAGCTACACAAGCTAAACCCACATGTTTCATATCCCGTTACGATTGTTTCCAAAAACGATTCTCCTTTGTCATTGTAGCGCTGCAAAACGTTAGTGTAGAATCGCTGCAGTTTGTGAATATTTGTAGGCTGTTTCGGGACCCATCGTGCACAAAAGTTGTGGTAGCCGAGTAGTGTACTGTCATAAAGTACTGGTCGAGAAATTTTGGGAAATTCAGCAACCACTTCAATAGTGGCGGCGCTCTCAAACCATAGTGTTGACTTTTTCATTGTTGTCTGTTGCTATGGATTTCCTCCCTTATCATGGATATTATTACTTCATCCTTCTCGAAAAATCCTACACCACTTTCACACTGCACTATCACTCACAATGCCTTCCCCGTACACAACACCACATAATGGCCGACTCGATTGAGAGGTACTGACAGATAGATTACCAAACATTACCGCGCAATCGCCACGTCAATATGACAGCTGAGCATCCATTGCCAAGCTAAGGGAACTTGAAAAAGAAATGGCTTTCGTAATATTATCTTACTCTCCAAAAAAGAGTGCGTTAAAAAAAGTAATAATACCTTGTTTGTAAATTCAAAAATAATCAAAATGTTAGAATAAATCTAAAAAAATAGAATTTTTATCTCAAACATAATGATACCCAAATTTTCTTACAACAATTGTGTTGCTCTTAAAGAAAGGTATCGAGACCATATTCAATGTTTTCAATCACTTGTGAATGAGGAGGTTCCCTGTACAAATATAAAAATTTGACCAATTTGTACAATACAACCTACATGTATTAAGGTTAACAGTACTAGTTGACGTGCGAATAAAGTCGTGAAAAGGAATGGCAATACACACATTTTTACATTTGGTTGGTATGCCTACCTAGTTATAGTAAAGTGTACGGGTTAATTCTTATACAAATTTAGTAAAACGTCATTGCTATAATAATCAGCAGTAAATGATTGTAAGTTGATCTTTTTTTAGAATATTTCGCTTTCAATGCATAGCAATGAAACTGAGATGTGTAACTAATAAAACAAATTCTATGTTAATAAAAAAATAAATAATTATATTTTCATTTACTTACATGTGTTTGCAGAAATTGGAGTTAAATTTTACAAGCCAACTAATAATACACATTTTGATTCTAGGCATTTCACACAAAAGGTGATTTCACACATAAAAAAAAAAGAAAGTACAAAACAACGATTTACAATTGCGAAAGTGAACATACATTTAATTGCAATTTCACATTAAAGGTTTCAAGTTAACAAGAACGTATCTATTTCAAAATTCTAAAACAAGGAGTATTAATTAATTTTCTAAATCAAATTCAATGCATATACAACTCTTTTAATCATTTTTTACATATTAAATACTCTATCTCCTTAGAAAACTGATCACACTAATGGAAAGTAATATCTAGTATAAACACAAAATAATTAATGGCAAAAAAGTAAATTAAATACTTGGTTTCTTTGAAAGGTTTTCTTGAGATTCTTCTTTGACATCGTCTTCCTTTCGTTTACGTTTTACTAAATGACTAATATCACAAACTTTCTTATCTGACGATCCGGCTTCAAATGATGTACTTTGAGTAACAGGTTTAGATGCCATAGCAGCAACCAGTTTAGTTGTTGCCTAAAATTATTTTTATTAATACAGATTCGTTTAAAATGTTGTTTTTGATTTTTACTGTAAAAATGTTCTTTCCAAACAAAGCATTTGCAAACTTGACAAACAACCAACAAACAGAAAGCACAAAGCTACAATAATGGTTATTATTACATAATCCTGATAATGTAATTATTTCTATAATGAAACACAGGGTATTAACTATATTCATTTAGCCATTTTCTGTTTTTTAATATATTGCAACAAAAGTGTAAATCAATGGTTCACAAATCTTGAAAATTTCTGTATAAATAAATTGTGACTCAACAGATTTTAGGAACGTAATAATTTGTTTAGAAAACACAGTAACAGTGTATACCAAGTGACTGTACCAGGTGGTTCGCGTCTATAACTTTCTCATTATTAGCAGGATCGATAAAAATTGTGATTTATTTGAAAAAAATCGAAAAAGTCAGATTTTTTATATAAATCCAATTTAATGATTTAAATCGGATTTTTTCATTAAAACATATTTTTCTCATATATGTCTGTTAATAAATAGTTTCAATCAACAATTTATTCTTTTAAGTTGCTTGAATAAAAAAAACATCATGAAACAAATAAAATGAGACACACTCACGAATAAAGGTATTCCTAATATAATAATAAATAATTATAATATAAAGAATGCAACTGAAAACAGGTAAAAACCGACACAATACTATGATGAATATACAACACAGTTGGAATAATTTAAATATTAATATTGCCTCTCTAGCTTATTATGAAAAACAAAAAATTACAAAATGCAGATTTATGATTAAGATTTCTTGATTATAGTTTTTCGATATTATTGTTCAAGCACAATTTTCGGTGGCCAATTTATTTCCCGTTTTACAGTGTACTAGATTAAACAAAGAAAATAGTCTTTCCACTCTTTCAGAACAAACAATTGCAGTTACGTAGTTACCTAATTATTTGCAGTTCCTTATCAGTAAGTGCTGTTTCACAAATAACTGATGATTGCTCCTGATGAGACAGAGCACTGTTTAAGTTGGCCTGTTCACCCGTCGTATGTACCATCAGTCGACCGATAAAATACATAGGGCCATCAGTGGAGCTCTTACGTGTGCGTATGATCAGGACACGCTCGGGCCGTTGAATTAAGAGAGCGTTCCATCAGTTGCGTTTTGAATACATTGCAACTATATTTTTGAGAACTATATTTATTTAAAAATGGCACAAGATGGAAGGTACAGGTTTGATACTGAACTATTAATTAGTGCTGTGGAAGAAAGAAGATTAATTTGGGATACAGCATCAAAGAACTATAAAAATCGAGATTTAAAAATGTTTGGAACAAGGTAGCTGAAACACTACTTACACAGTTTGAAGATCTCAGCGAATGTGAAAAACAGGAGTCACGTAGGTACCAATTAAAACAATACAATTAATTATGGGAGTATATGCACTCATATCAATTTATTGTGATCAGCTATTGATCGAGCGACCTCCGTATCTTTGTTACAAAACTTAACTCGATGCACTTAATGAATATAAAAAAATCTTAGAATTTCATAATGATAAATATAAGGGTAGGGGAATATATCAGAAGAAAAACATTACATGAACAAATTTTATTTTCACATTATATTATCATTTACTAAGCATCCCATTATTACAATATTGAATAAAGATAGCAAAAGTAGGCTTGTGAAATGAGTAAATAACAAATATTTACACAAACTATCTATATTTTCAAATCTTGCCAGTGAACAACTACTCCAGGACTTACAATAGAATTGGCAAATTCTTCGCGTCCATTCCAACCAAATCTATCTGCAGTTATTGGTACGTGACGAATGTCCAATAAGCCTTTTATCAATAAAGCGTGATGCAAAGCATATCCATCTCTTACACATACATAATTATACAAAACACAACAGTTTTAATTTTTTGAGTAAGTCGAAGGGACACATTAAACGGTCTATGGAAAATTCGTTATTTGTTAGATGTATCGCCTAGCTCTTGTAAGGCGGTAGTTATAAATTTTTTTTATAATTTAAATTTTTTCGAGCATACGGCCGCATTAAATTTGGAGTTACTAGAAATGCTTCCTCTCCAATAATGACAAAAGGCAGTGATTTGTTATATCTATAACTTTTTTCCTTGTAATCTGTTCCAAAAGGTGCTGTTCTTAAATATAGTTGAGTCGGAAAACTTTCCATAGACACCAACGTCAATGTACGTAGAACAATAATTCGTATCACATATCATTAAAAGCACTACAGAAAAATACTTTTTATAATTAAAATAATCTGAGCCACTCTTTAGTGGTTTTATAATTCTTATATGTTTACCGTCAACTGCATCGAGGCAGTTAGGAACGTTAGTATATTGCTCAAATCCGGTGAGCAATTTCTCGCCATTTCTCTTTGGAAGGCTTGGGTAGACATTCAGAATATAGTAACTACCAAATTTTGTCTCGCCCAGTTCCACTATACCACTGATCATTGAGATTCCCAGTCTATATGAGAAGTGAAGATCTGTAAACGTATATTCGGTTTCCAAATACCTGAAAAAACATCAAAATACAAATTTTTATACAGTTAGTCTAAAGTTGCAGAACCGTCTATTCTCCGTTACAAATAACGGAGATAATTGACCGTCCTGACACTGTAGACTAACCCTGTATACAGTAATACAGGGTTTGAATGTTGATCATCTCAATAATTTGTTACAGTAAAATTGATTCAGCAAAGGCGGAGAACAGCCCGATATACTTATAGGCGAGACCGAACGAAGAAAAAAAGAATTAAGTCTGGCCAAGCTGCAAAACTAGTTAAAACGTACATTTACTTTGAAAATCTTGAGTTCTTAGATAGCACCTTGAACATGAACGAAACTGACTAATTTTATTAATTCAGGAGAAAGTGACGATCAAAATAAATCAGAAAATGGAGATAACTCCAATATAGAACATGCGTCATTGTTGACGCAGATTCATCAGACTCCTTGTAACTCCGCCACTGCAAAAAACGAAAAACAATCGACGACATTGACGAAAAATTGATCGCATTCCTAAACAATACTCAAAAATCCGATACCACCGGTAACAGCACATTTCTGGAAACTCTACCTCCAAACATTAGATGACTTTGACACAGCAAAAAGACTATCATTCTGCGCTTAAGTATTACGTATTATGATGGAAATCAAAAACATATCTACTATTTCACATATTACCTATACAACATACAGTGCGCTCAGAAAGTAATGAATAAATTCATTATTTTCGAAATCGTTCATTTGTGGTCAAAATCCTGCGACACGTCGATGTTTTATTTTGATTCCGGACTTTATGCTGTGCCGCATATGTAGATGGCGCTGCGCACTTTCCGGATATGACGTCAAAGTTCATATGTTTAAACGGCAACCCTGTATGTTCTTCGCGGAAATCAATGCAATTCTTTCTCCTGAGTTCAAAAATGCCCTATTTATTGGGATTATTTGAAATTGTACCCGCGATATTAATTATTAAATTTATCCGTTACTTTCTGAGCGAACTGTATCATTTGCAATACAATTCTTCTCATGTACCAGCACCTCAGTATAGTCATTCATATTTAGGACCAATTTACAGCCTCATAATTTCCTAATAGTGCCTGGAGACCACACTCTTCTTATTTGTCTTCTAAGATTCACTCAAGGCCTTTATCAACTCTTTCTACTTATATCTCAACACCAATCACGTCTCCTAATTCTTCCAATAAGAGTTCACTACTATCTTCAAATATCTCAGCAATACATCCATCTAATTATTATAATATTGACAATCTTCTGGATGACCTTGCTGCTGCAGAACAAACAAGACAACCTACTTTACTGCAACTTATAGATATGAACATATTGGAACCTTACCAATAACATTTCATCTAGTTGTTTTGTTATTAATACCTTCATGTCTAATATGTTGTTGTACTTACCGTAATGGATCATTAAAGTTCAGTTTGAATAAGTAATAGTTTTTGATGAACCCCATGATAGTCTTTGCTTTTCATATAGTATTCTATATAATATGGTGCACAACGACAACAAAGCGCTGCTCCGCGCTCTACAAGTACATTTTTGCAACTTGTGATATATGTGGTCCTCAGGGTTTCCAGGTGATAACTACTTGAAGTTGACGTGAATGGTTACAGATTCGAATTGGTATACATATTTATTGTTAATACATGATGTGAGTATTATTACATATTCTAACCCTACACTTCACTTGTACTCTAACACTACGAGTATCATAATAACTATTGATTGGTGATTGATGAACTGATTAACTTATCACTTATCAGTAACTTTATTACTGTATGGAGCTATATTTATAACCTATTATCTATGTCATGTTAGAATTTAAAAAGAGCTGACTTTTCTTGCAATAATAACTTATTCTATTCAGCATGATTGTAATTTGTAATACTGACCTAGTTGTGACATAAATATGCTTTAGAAATAATACATAATTAATTATTGTAAAAATAGATAAATGTTTCTTAATACTAGATATACACTACAAACTGATCAAACGCATGCATGTGAAAGCAAGATAATTGACTGATGATCAGTCCGACAGACCATCAGGACCAATCATAAGTCATTTGTGAAACAGCACTAATGTAGTCTATCAAATTATTCAGTGTTAGCCACCAATCAAGTGGATCGTTTTCCTGTATAATTTCATTTGAAACCATGACACCTGTAAAAAGTAGCACTTTGGCATTTAATGTAACAAGATTTTGTCATTCCGAGATTAAACATATTGTTTCAGTCCCTGTTTCTATGAACTGAAGTATCACTTTCAGTCTCCCTTGGGACATAATGTGAAGCAAAACCTTGGCAGCAAATCAACCTAGATATGTAAATAGATTTCTAATGACGAATCGCGTGCTATTTAGAATCTGGGATTTTAAAACTTCGGGATAAATTTTAATATATTTAATCTTGGAATGACAGAAAATAGTATACACCGGGTGTCCACTCTCAAAGACGAACATAGGCAATTAACATGTGTATTCAATTTGTAGGCTTTTGGCAATTATTTCTGTAATACAGCAATACACAAATATTAAGTAATAAAGGCTTCAAAGGATTTTTTTTTAAATGCACAAAAAACTGCAGTAAGGAAAAACAAATTACAGTAAATATTCAAATAACACCACATTTTAAGGTAAGCAATACTGTAGTCTGTTGTAAAAATTATTTCGTAAATTAGCTAACTGCCTGTCAGCAATTAACTCGCGTCTCTCAAAGAATCAATAACTGGGTGGCGTCTTTTGTAAATTTTGCTATTAAGGTGTCCCCACAAGAAGAAGTCGCAAGGTGTCACATCTGGCTGGCCAATTTATAATACCACCTCACCAATCCAATGATTTGGAAATGAATATTTAAAAAATATATAACATCTAATCAAATCTCCAATGCAGGTCTGGCCTAAAAGATCTAAATAGGTTTCGAAATTTAAGTTTCCTTCAATTTTAAATAGCCCAATAATATGATTAAAAATCCCAGCCCAAACACTAATGGTTGAAATATTACGACCTACGCCGTGTGTTTTAAACGTTGGGTTATGGTAAAACTGCACTCATCTGCGAAGTATATGAACCATACACTCCTGCTTTGTTCGTCAACATCAAAAATCTCTTGATAACATGGCGGTTTATAGAGATATTTATATTTCTTTAATACCTTCCATACCAGCGACTTACATAAACCAGTTTCAAGATAAACTTGTCTCAAGCTGTATGTTGGATCTGCATTTATCATACCCAAAACAGAATCTTCTGTGTGGACAACTATTTGTCGATTTCCTATGATATGATTGTTATTTTAGAACATTTAATTTTTTTAATAAAGTTTTCTAATTCTAGTGAAACATTTACATGATTTTCAAACTACTGATAAAAAAACTAATGGTAAAACAGAAATTTGCTGTCTCTAAGCACAAAATGATTTGAGAAGGCAACTCATATTTTAAACTGAAAATTCTCTCGTTAAGCTTGTTGTTGTCGTTGGATGCGCAGGAATCAGCAAAAACGTTCAATACCATGTTGAATCCCTATGTTCGCATTTGAAAACGAACAGGCGTATACTGCGGGACTGAGGAATCTTTTAACCCGTTGAGTGATTGTACTACAACATTCACTCTTGGGGTTAATATATAATTAAAATCCCTGAATATATAACATACTATTATTCATTAGAAAGCCGCTACTTTTGTAATCATATTGCAAAAACTATAGAGCTTACTCTTTTTGATTACTTAACCTAGTCTGAGGCAATTTTGGGTTTAACATATACATATAAAACAAGAGATTTTTTTTATAAAAATCACATTATTTAATCGGGATTTAAATCGACTGATTTAAATAATCTCAACATTACATTTTGAATACACTGACACCATTTTTGAATACTCCATGGGATTTCTTTCTTTGGGGCAATTAAGGATCAAGTTAGGTATAAAAAATAAGATCAGCAACTGAATAAGAATTAAAGAATAAGTTACTAGCGACATTCTGGATATAACTGTGAAACAATTAATCAATGTGGTGCACGCAGCAATACAAAAAGTTGAGGACTGCTGTGATCAAGCAAGAGGCCATTTTGAGTACTTGGAACCATAATGTGAGATTTTTGTATGTTATACTATTAGAGATAGCTACTACACATCCTTTAAACTGAATTTAAATTGATTTTAAACTCAATTAAGATAATTAAAAATTATTATTAATTTTATTACATACATAAATAAAAGTTTACCTCGAGTAGGATTTGAATCTACGACCTGTACTTTGCTAGAGTACGCTAAGCAACTGCGCTATCGAGATTCGAGCCCCAATCAATGTAAATTCTGTCTTTATAATAATTCAATTAAGTAAAGCTATTTGCCTAATCCATGGTTTCCTACATTGAAACATAAAAATTGAGATACAAATGGCTTGACCTGTGAAAAATTAACAAAATCGGTGCTATTGTCTCTAGAATGATATTTTACATCGATATAACTAAAAAAAGTGACCCATTTAACGATCTAACGCGTTGTTCACTTCCGCCTAACCGGACGTGTCTCGAAACAATTGAATTATGCCCAAAAGTTCAAATCCATTTATTGTATACACCTACCAAATTTAACTTTTCTACGTTTAATAATAAAAAAGTTATAGAGACAAGCCATCTGGGAGTACCATCCGGTATAGTCTGAGCGTATTTTTTCACAACCAGTCATGACAATGTACAGTTCTGTTACAATTAAATAGTTCCTGCATCACATTGGTCGATTCATAAGCCAATAACACTTACCTGATAATTAAATTGCCATAAGAGTTTATGTTTCTGCTTCCACTTATTAATTTGTTTGTTGTGTTGCATTTTACACAACTCTTCTTATACATAACTCTTATTTTACATAAATTTACTTTCATTAGTGGCATTTCACATAATTTAACAAAACGTGCATAATGGTTATTGTACATAAGCGTGACACCTATTTTTTGGGTTACGGGAGAGGAAGAAAGTTTTTGCACGGAACAAACCAATCTTTTGGTATGAATAAAAGAAAACTATTCAATTAGTTTTTGACCAACAAACTTATTCACACTGTAAGTATGAAAATATTAGACTTGCACTTAATATTATTTGTATAACATTTGTTGTATAGTCTTCATTATAATACACGACAGTAGGTAGCAATGCCACATGTGGCAATAATGATGCTCATCATAAACCCTAACATCTCTCAAATAGCATAATCTTTTGGTTTGATTACATATTTTTGTTATTTCTAGTAAGGTACGCCAACAAAAACGCATCTCTTATATGTAACTTTCAAAATACACATCCCCATTCCAATTTGTTTTTAATTAGAGTAGACTCAGGAAATCTAAGGAGATTATGTTTATATTATTATATTATATTCAGTGAGAAAGAAAAGTTTAGAAGCAATAAATTTGAGATTATCCTTTAGATCACATGCCATGTTACCAGTTTATATTTTGCATTATATTATTACTCTGCCTATTTCTTTTCCTTACAACACATGCTTTTTGCACTGCATCCTCCTAGATGGATGCATTTGTTTGTAACCCTGTTCATAAACAAGCGTAGTAACTATAATGAGTTTTAGCTTTAAATTGGTAGAACTAACCTTAACAAATAATGAACGCTAAAAATGTTTTGAATGAATCTGTCAATAGTTCAGATGAAGAATACTATTTACTGGCGGTTCATTCATTGGTGAGTTGTATTTGAAAATACAATACAAAAACAGTATAATACTTAGATAATAACAAACAATTTTAGTCAATTTTACTGCAAGAATAAATACCTCCCAACATCTTGTAATAACTATTAACTTGATGAAACGTTTCCATTAATAAAATAATAAATGTGCCCTTCTTCTAGTGGAGAACCGTCAAAGTACCGTAATAACATCGCGATCTTCATATTTTTTAACATAAAAGTAAATCTACTGTGACAATTCAATATTTTGTTAAATTACAGGTTATGTTTATATGCACCAACTGGCATCCTGGTGTGAAAAAAAGTGGCAATATTCTACAACCAATGCAAAGTCTGAAGGTGAAAGAAATGAAACTATTGTAGCTTGGAGAGCAAGGAAATTTACTTTTTACATTTTGTACAAAAGTGTAAATAATGCAGACCTATTAAAGTATAGGGAACTCTGAATAAACATTAATTGAAATTGACTGTAGAGAATTCAAATTTGCTAAAAAAAATTGGATATTCCTGTTTAAACAACATAGGTTTGTGAGATAAAAACTTTTTGGATCAGCCTGTATCTTTAAAACATGGTTATATAGAAGACCCTCAACATACATATGCAAAAAGTTTTTAAAAAAAATTTACCGTTTTCCCCAAAACGACCGCGGTGTTACAGGTGGCCCACCCTGTGTAAATATATATATATATATATATATATATATATATATATATATATATATATATATATATATATATATATATATATGATGTTTCAAAAAAAGGTGGCCCTGTTGCTAGGATAGGATAGTTGTAAAAACATTGGTAACCAGATCCCAGAAACTGGCAGATGATGACAATGGACTGGAAGAAAAGAAAAAACTTCACCAGGCTTTAAAACAAAACGGTTTTTCGGAATACAACATACTGAGAGCAGACAAACCCATAAAATCAGCGGAAAAAGATGAAACCAAAGAGTACATAGCGGCTGCTTTTTTACCGTATGCGAGAGGTATGACAGATAAAATAAGAAGAATTCTGAACAAACATAACATAAACACAATCTTCAACACAGAGAAGAAAATCAGCAATCTACTTATAAATCCAAAAACCAAAATTCATCTGGAAATCCAAGGAGTACAGGAAACCCCTTGTAAAGATTACTTTGGACAAACAAATAGGAGAATTCAAAGTAAAAATGGAGGAACACCAAAATGCGGTCAAGAGTGACCAGAAGACGTCATCCTTGGCATAGCATGTCAAAAAACACATCACACACTATTGACTTTAAAAATACTAGACTGATTGCCAACATAGAACATCTAAGACGACGAATTATAAGGGAAGCAATAGAAATTGAAAAGCGTCCAGACAACCCCAACACTCGAGACGACACACAAAGACTTCCCCCAACATGTAAAACACCATTAAATCAACATACAAAGAAAAACACAAAAAAGCAAAATACGTCATGCACAGTTACAAGAAAAGAAAAAGAAAATAGAAAACCAACAACAGTTTTATTCGAGTAACTCGAGGAACGAAAAAAAGACTTGAGAACAGTGAGATTTGGTCGAAACGTCGGCGAGGAGAAGGAGGAAGAAAAACGTGGGATAATACCCGGGAAGGCCGAAATATCAAACCAAACCCGCGGAAACATAAAATTGGTACCGCTATGTCTAATAAAGGAGTTTCATTCATTTTGACACATTTAAATACCATTACGTATTACAAATAGTTCAGCGGTGGTTTACCACAAGCGGATACATTCTGTGATATACAAGTTGCATCCCACCAATGAAAATCTAGTTTTTTTAATTCTGGGCGGATGCGATGAGCGGAAAAATTTGGAATTTAAAAATATACAATGTTTTCACAACCACACATAATTTCAATCTTTAAAGTGCCTACTTAGATATATGTGGATACCACATAAGATGTTATTAATATGATTATTCTCTGAACTGAAATCACCCCCACACAGGAATGACTGGTCGCCTTCTATGGATAAGATGCAACCTGCGTATTGCAGAATCTATTCACTTGTGTGGTTTACCTCTGGACCACTACTCGAAAAGGGTGTGAATGGTCGAGTGGTTTTATGAAATTTTCGGGCATATAACTGTCGTTATGATAACGATATATACTTATATGTGGTCCAGTACCTTCCCTAATATCGTCTATATCTTCCAATCATCTATAGTTGAAGAACCTTCTATTAATCACATATTATACGTGCACATACCCTATCTTTTAAAACAATAAAATCAAAATAAGAGAAAATGGCATCCAAAAATTTGACAAATAACTGTCCTCTGGAACATCTGAGAATGTTTAAAACAAGGGACAAAAAAAGTAATTTTACTACAGCAAAGGTAAGCTGACTAAACAATTTTAATAAATCTAAACCATTGTTTAATGTTAAAACGAAATCAACTAAATACGATACTTCAAAATGTTTTAAGTACAAATAAAAACTTCCAATAATTAATTATTTTTAAAGGGTGTTTGCAGTTAACAATAATTATTCATTAATTTGCAGTTGTGCATAATTATGGAAACCTACTAACGTTTGTAAATTAAATACTACGTGAAATACATTTAGTGTTTTGTAAAAGAAAAACAATTGGAAAGGATCCGAGTCAAGTAGAAGGCTGTATTCAATAAATAGAAAACCACCTAAGTGTTCTTTAATCAGAAGAGGGATCTGATAAAATTAAATACTGTTTCCAACTATTTCTGGCTGTACAGGTTTAATTTCTTTACACTATGTTCAACATCAATTAACCTTGGGTTTAATTTTTTTATTAAACACACCTTATACAAAGTGGTTTCAGGCAAATATGCGGGATGTTTTAACTTTATTGTTACAAACATAAAGACGATCAGTTAAAATGATGAAAAATGCAAACGCTAAACGACGTAAGAGCAGGATTTTTCCTTTTTTTGCATTACTAACAGTTGTAGAGATATTATTGTAATTAATTAATTCATTAATCTTATTCTTAACCATCCTTCAATAAATTTTCGTTAGTTTTAAATAAAACCTTTTTATATGATCAATACTAAGCATTGTTTGGGCAAAATAAAGTACTTTTAAATATATTTGGATTTGGACACTTTAACAGTTTCACAAACAATTAGAGCTACCGTCTTCAGTAAACATATTTTTTACACATAAATGTTAATTGCAGAGTATTCATTATAAATAGTAATCGTAAAAGTTTTGGTTTCTCTAACATACACCTAAATAAGTGCCGAAAATGCGCCCAATATAGAAACTAGAATATATTAGTGGCATTGAATTCACACAGCTGATATCATGTTAATAATTCTTGTCATATATATATATATATATATATATATATATATATATATATATATAATAAATGTTGTTAATGCTTCTAGAAAATTAATAAAGGGCAGGAAGCAAAGTAAATGATTTGTAAGTTTTTTAGTATATGATTTTTATGTTTAGGTATAGTTCGCAAGGACTAAACTTTGCATGACCAAATCGACAATAAAAGTAAAGTTAACGTATTTGCTCTGCTTCTAATTATGTATTTAATCTAGTAAGCTTGAACAGAAACATACAGCAATATGAAAGCGGAAGAAACAAGTTTCAGTTATAAACATTTCCCAATATTGAATAAAACCAAACTATGGCCCAAAAAAAACACAAAAATAATTCTTATATCACATTTACTTCACTACACTTTGTAAAATCGGTTGCAACGTTTGATTCTTCTCACAAGGGCATAACAATGTATTTCTTCAATTAAATCCTGTAACAACTGTGCGCGAGGCGACATGTGGCAATCTTTCGAGAACGATACATACGCTATACACTCCAAATAAACACGTAATTATTATACAATTATACTTTTCATATAATTGTTATGCTTTACCGCGACTTATAATGTAGGATGATGTCACGATTACTGCGAGCCGTTACAACGTAGGACCGCCCAAATGAATAGTTCAGGAAAAGAGCAACATCAGAGAATTCTAAAGGACGACATAAAATTAAGAATGGATAAAATAACCGGTATTTAACAGCCAAAACGCTTTATTTGTCGTTTGGATTCTGAAACGCCGATTTTGATTGCAAACATGAATAATCAACTTTATTTGGATTGGCGATTAACAATCAACATCGTGTTTATTCGACCAATTGAACCAGCTACACGTTCCGGACAACATCAGCCACCCACAAAGCTTCAAGCCACTGGAAACCTGCACGGACAGCCCGGACGCAATAAAGAAGACAAAAACCGATGCCGATACCAGAAAGCAGGTATCTACATTAATCCTTCGACAAGGAGTACTGGGATGTCTTCCCTCAAGATTAGCACTAATTCTCTTGTGTACAGGATGCCCAATTCCCCTTGTAAAGATTCAGTCTCTACTGAGAGGAAGCTAAAAAGATCTGAGGGACGTACGAAACAATTTCTACGTTTTGTACTTATAGCGTGAATGATTCAGCCCAATAGTCTGTCCTTGCCTAACACGCCTGTCGACGTTCACGACCCGTGTGTTGAGCGTTTGCCGGTGCACCTCGCTTATAATTAATGTCTCTATTTAGTCTTTAGCTACCTTCACCAGTTAGTGTCACCACAAATTTAGTGGCGGACAGATGTGCAGTGCTAAGTCAATGTTTAAGTGGAAAATTTGTATAACTAATTTGGTACTACATTTTTTGTTAATACAAAGTATGATATGGAAAGATATAAAATATTACGATGCTGTAATCCTTTTAACAAAAACAAACATTCTCTTAAAGATAAAAAAAAAATAAGAAATGTGAGAGAATGGATGTGTGCCACGTATCCAGAAATAAATAAACTTTCAAACATTTTTGTGATAAGTGTGGAAAAGAAATTAGTTTTCGCAAAGAACAGACTCATGCTAGTGATTGAAGTCAATGTGCAAATGAATCACATGATCCTAATTTTATTGCTCCATCTTCAGTTGTATTAGAGACATTAAATTCGTCTCTAGTTGAATTAGGAGCATCTCCTGTTAACAGTAAAAAAATGAAATTGAAACAATATTCTGCAAACAAGATTAAACACATTGAAGGGATCATGAAACGCCAACTTTTTGGAAATGGCATGGATGAGACTAATGTACTGAAGGAATCAGTTTTAGGTAATCAATGCTCCAAACTATATGGTGAGGCAGGCTAAAAAGTTGTTAAAAGATAAAGCATTACTTGAAAGTCCAACCCAAACACGAAGACCTTCTCTAAAGAAGTTGTGCAAACTGTTCATTCTTTCTATGAAAGTGATGAGATTAGCCGTGTAATGCCCGGTAAAAAAGATTGTACTGTCGTAAAAGGTGAAAATGGAGAGAAAATTGTTACATATAAAAGATTGATTTTGGGGAATTTGAAAGAAATGTATTCTGCTTTTAAAACCTAACATCCTGATCTGAAAATTGGACTTTCCGAATTTGCAGAGCTGCGACCGAAATATTGCATTATTGTGGGTCAGAGTGGAACACACTCAGTATGTGTATGCACATTACACCAAAATATAAAACTTATGATAGATCTGTACATTTTGAATTCTCAACCCAAGAGGACCACATTAAAACTGAAAAATTCTTAGGACAACGCTTTAGTCATTCTCTGACGATCAAAGCAACCCAAAAACTGAATGCTTTCATTCCTCTACTAACCAGCACGTCAAGAATATCAATCAAAAAGTTTTCAAATTCATCAGATTCAACAATTAAAATGTTAAATGCTTAAGAAAAATTTCAGTTTGCGGAAATTAGTGGTTACATAACGGCTGTGTACGATGATAAGGGGTGGTTGGCATATGTCGTGGCAAAAATTGAAGATGATAAACTCAAACTAACTTTCCTTCACCCTGCCGGTCCATCCCCATCTTTTACATTTCCAAAGAAACCAGACATGTTGTGGCTTAGTGTAACAAACGTCCTCTGCAAGGTCAACCCAGTTACACCAACAGGGCGAGTTTACAAGATTCAAAACTCAGATGAAAAAAACACCCATGATGCTTTTAAGATCTATTGAAGCCAATAGTTTCTTAGGTTAGTGTGATTATGTAGTTTACATATTATTGTATAAATGAAAAATTGTTTTTGAATTTGTTCAAATTATATTTATGAATTCTTTTGATCAGTGTTGTGATTCATCAAATTCAAATCAAATTTATAGGACATGTATTTTTATTCGAACCATAATAATATGAGATAATTTAAATGAGAATAAAAATATTACAATAATTTATATCTGTGCCTACATTGAATAATGGAGAAAAATGAAGTATAACCTTAGAAATATATAGGATCTGTATCATTGAGAGGCTAGGCAGACAGATTGCTGGCCGGCATTTCGTCAATTAGCAAAACCCATCGTTTTCCCATCATAATTTTTATAGCAGTAATTCATAACAACCTACTCAACTCGACAAAATTTTTCAAATTTTTAAAGTGTTTTTTGAAAAATTCAAATTTGAAGTTTTAATTCAAAATTTGTTTTTTTTATTATAACCACTATTGACTTGTACATCATATGAAAGACCATAAAATTACCTTTAAAATTACACCAGTTTCAACTGCCTATCTCATCTAGGAGAGCTGCAATTTTAGTTCAAAAACATATTTTCGATTATTTTTACTACTATACATTGCCATATTTTGAAAACCGTTTTAGATATCGAGTTGAAATTTTGTATTTTTCTTAGACTATATGAAGGTAACTATGTACCAAATTTCATTAAAATCTGAGATGGTGTGGAAGAATCACTGTGTAGATTTGACATGGAATTAGCCGCCCGCACAGTGCTTGTAGACAAACTGATGCACGTCCGCTTGGATGTACAACAACTGCAAACACTATTGCAGCCACAGTGGATCAACTTCAAAAGGGAACGAAGCGCTAGGGTTCCAATAGTTCAATATTGGTAACGTATGTACCAAATTTCATTAAAAACTGAGATGGTGTGGAAAAATCACTGTGTTGATTTCACATGGAATTAGCCGGGCGTTTCGTGCACTAACACCCTACCAATTGAAGTGGGGGGCGATGGGGGACATCAACGAACCTCCTTATGAATTAAACAAACAGGAGAAGAGTTGGGTGATCCTGAAAATCGAGCGCAACTCCAGGCCCTTTCATCGGCGTTCCTGACCACGGCCCATCCACTGGTCAGAAATCAAGGAACGAATGAACAGAAAGGTGAGATCCCTTCCAAGTTTAACATCTATTGTAACATTGTAAATAATAAGATTAATTATTTTCGTAACAAGGTGTTTAGGTTTCTCAAGTTATGCGGGAAACATGGACCAGACAAAATTTCAATTTCAATTTTTATGAATTCATGCTAGCGTACGTTATTTATATTTAAAACGAAATATCTGTAAATACAATCGTTTTACTTCGTTTGTAGAATGTTTTAACTTTTTTCTTCCTGGCACCGCTAATATAATTACGTATCCCAATATTAGTTAAAATCAATGAGGACACCTCCCAACGACATCCCCCCCCATACGACGCCTCTCTTAAATCAATTTGGGACTGGCACAAGTTTTGTATAAAGTTTGGAAAGCCTTAAACCCTTATAATGAACGATTGCAATAAAACCGAAAATACCACAAAGAAAACTTCCCCGCCTTGTTTTTGAATAGTAAAAAACAAAAAAATTTACAACCATTTTTTTTTAAATTAAAGACTAACAGATCTTCAAGTTAAACAACTTTTAGCCGACTTTCTATCACTTACCATTTGCAAGATCTCCACGGTGAGTGTACAAGCGTAATCTGTACCTTTAATTTGCTCCAACTCAAAATGATGGCTTAATTTGAACGGCTTAAAATTTCTCCTGTGACTAGAGATTGAAACGTTCCTAAATACCCCCAACAGTCCTATTAATGTGGCAATCATAAAATAGGTTCATTTTTTTTATTGAGCCCAATGAAACCGTAAAATATGTTCCTACGTTGTAAAATTTAAATTACGCTTAATAAAAGTATCGTGAGAAAGCGAGTTTGCAAAATAACACTAAGACAAAAACAATATAAAATAAATTTAATTAAAGAATGTTTTTTACTTATGTAGAAAAAGGTTAATAAAATTAACTTAAATATGAAATCAGAATAAAAGGCGCTACATTGAACAGATAACTACTTTAATTTTTTCCCGGCATCGTAAAGTAGCTAGATAAATCATTATTGTTCATATCTCACAATTGGCTAACTCATCACTAACCTAACAATGTTAGATGTGGTTAGTTGGCAATTTCTTGGAAATTTTTTTAATATAATTCAATTTTACTGATTACATGAAGTTGGTTAGTAACAGTGTACATATGTGAGGAATACACGTAGTTTAAAAAAAAATCCACGAAATTAAAACCGTTTGATTGTACTTTGTGTTGAAATGAATGACAGCAAACAGATGCAAAAGCTCAATGAATACAGCCACCAATCAAGCAATAAAAATGATATCTTTGTTTTTAAGGAAAACAAAGGAAAAGGCATAATTAAAATACGTAGCTTTTGGGTTTTTTAATGGTGTATTTTTCTATTTATATTTTATATACGTTTCGATAATTACAGTTATCGTCCTCAGTAAATAGTTATATCTATAAGAACTGCTTGAACAAATTTATAAAATATGAAAAAGATGAAAACGCAAACATAAGCCTTCTATTAATATAACAGTTTGCTAAACGTATAAAGTAAACAACGAAATAAAGAATAACTAAATCCTTAATAAATTAAATAGTATTAAAACTGCCTTGAAGGTGACAAATCAAAACACCCTCTAACGGTCGAAGGCTAACAGTGAAAAATTTCATAATCAAACAGCAAATTTAACAAAATTTAATCAAATTATGATGTCAACGTACAGTTGAGAAAAACTTTAATTTGAAATTAATAAAAGCATTCACAAATAGAAACTCAACATACTATTTCAAGATCTAGTCAAATCTAACAAAGAAATATTTTTTTTGTTAATAATTTAAGTTATCTACAGAGAAAACACAATGTAGTACGTTTAATCTTTTTGGTGTGGTTACTTAACATATAATTGATAAAGAATTTACGTCAAGGTCTAGGAAAAAACCACAAAAAACCTAGACATACCAAACGCCAAAATTAAAATTAAAACGCACTATTGTGCCTTTTTTTTAATTATAAGATGCCAAAACCTATTTAAACGGAGATTGTCCTCTTGTGTATTGAAATTATTAGGATGTTTGTATATCTCAATAGCTTCACGTTGTAAACGAACCTAATAATGAGTTTGCCAGGGCAATATTTCCGTATTATCCACTTGAATGTCAGAATTTAAATTATTTACAGCATGCTCAGCTACCGCGGATTTCTATGGATGACCTAATCTACAAACTTTCATATGTTCTTTACGTCTTGCATCAAAGCTACGTGGTTCCACTGTATACTTTTTCACAACAATAAGATAACTTATACACTGTGGAAGGTGACAATGGGTTGAGGTGACCTTAAATCTGTAAGATTTGTTATAAAAGGAAGAAAACCAAAACCAACATAAATAATATTTATTTATTAATATCTTTAAATGAATATCCATTAACTTTTAGTGAATTTGTTACATATTTATATTCATCTTTCAATAATTCACGATTACAAATTCGTTTAGCTCGATCCACTAAAGATTTTTGACGTGGATGGTGGTTTGATAATTTATGAAGTTATCACAAAACGTAGCTTTGATACAAGACGTAAAGAAAATATGCGATTTTGTAGATTAGGTCAACCAGAGAAATCTGCGGTAGCAGAGCATGCGTTAAATCATTTAAATCATGACATTCAATTTGATAGTATAGAAATATTGTCCAGAAAAACTCATTATTATGTTCGTAAATATCCTAATAACTGTTCCTAGACCTTGCAGTAAATGCTCCATCAATTATACGTTAAGTTACCACCGCGCTATAATAATTTAACGTATGTAGTTAAAACTCAAAATCATATTAAACATACAACATTGTGGTTTCACGGTACAATAACAATTACTAACAAAAAAATGTTTCTTTGATAGATTTGACTAAATGTTTTATTGGTATTTCAAGTTTCTATTTGTGAATGCTTTTATTAATTTCAAATTAAGTTTTTAACAAATTTACACTTACATCATAATTTGATTAAATTTTGTTAAATTTGCTCTTTGATTATGACTTTTTCACTGTTAGCCATCGACCGTTAGAGGGTGTTCTGATTTCCAAGGCAGTTTAATAGTATTAAATTTATTAAGGATCTAGTTACTCTTCACGAAACTTAAGATTCCATAGTTGGCTTTATACGCCATATCAACAGCAGGCCTATGTTTGAGTTTTCACCTGTTTTCATATTTCATAAATTTGTTATAGATATTACTGACGACGATAACTGTAATTGTTATCGACCTAAAAGCTAAGTATTTTAATTATGCATAATAATGGTGAAAATTTACGTTTTCAAAGGAAAAGGCAGTTTCCAAATCATGCACTTATCAAATAAAGCTTGATTATTTCCAAATTAGATTTACACAAGCAGAACCATAAAATTACATATCCAAAAATAGAATTAAATTTTAAACTTATTCAAAGCAGCACTAATAATATCTTTACAATCACACTTATCACATACCTCCTCTTTAAAATTTTTCATATCAGCAATTTTTTCGTGAATATCGGGTATCAAGGTCTCAATATCTTTTATTTCATCTTTTTGGTTCTCTTCATCTTCTTTTAGCTTGGCCAATCTCATATTTAATACTTCCAAAGATGCATTATAATTATCGATAGATTCATCAATTTGATTGTTGGTTGAGAGTGCGACTCCTAATTTATAATAAGTTTCAGCTAGCGTTCTGTTATCAGGTTTAAAAATCGCTTTTTGAATTTCTAAACCCGCTTTAATATCGGTAATTGCATTTTCGAAATTTTCACTTTCTAAGGAAACATCACCTAAAAGTACCAACGTTTCCGATAATCCTCTGCGGCCTGCAGCACCGCGTTGTTCAAATATCAATTTAGCCAACTCCAATATTTCCCAAGCAAGCTGTAAATCAGTAGGCTCTTCTTCGTTAGAGCCATTTGTAGGTTCGCCTTCATCAGTCTTTTTCTCTCCTCCATTGTCCTTTTCATCAGTTTTTTGCGCTTCATCGCCCTTTCCTTCAGCATTAACTACAACCTCTTCATTGCCATCTTTCACTTCTTCGGTTTCTTTTGGTAAATCATTCTTATTTTCTGTTTCTTTCTCATTTTCTGTTACTTTTTCTTTCGCCTCATTCTCTTTATTATCTTCTTCAGCTTCAGATTCTGAACTATATTCACGTGGCACTGCATCACCAAGTGGTTCAGCCTCTTCGCGTGAGATTTCTAACAGTGTTCTTCCGTAACATAGGTAGATATCTCCTAATGAATCGTGTTTATCTCCGTGCTCTGCTACTATTAACTCAATAGCCTTGCTATACGCCGAAACAGCAGAATTATAATCGTGGAGAATTTCAGCTTTCGTTGCTAATTTTACTAATTCTTGCGGATCGGTAATTTCAGAGTCAACCACCACTTCGGCCATCTGCAACAAATTAAACATGAATTAAACATTAGGAATTTTTAACTTGTACGTTACTAAATTATTTTTACATTGATGATTACTCCATACTGTTTTATGTAAGGAATGTAAACAAGTAGACTATTACTCATGGATTCCGAGAACGAGGCATGCGTCGCGCCGCCATATCGACGCGTCGCCGGTATTGAAAGTACGCAACGCGGTAAATCAGTAGTCGTAATACCATGCTAGGAGTTGAATAAATGCAAGTGTGTTAAAGACATGTCAAATAATACGTAAACTGTTCGTGGAAAAATTTAAGCATATTTCTATTTTTTAATTAAAAAAAAAGTGAATGATGTAAATGTCGATTATATATTCTAATAATGTAACGAATTTGTATTTGATAATTATTTTTTGAGTCAATTAAACCTTGCTGTGCCTGTGCTTTAATAGTTGCTATTTTGCAGTGCCTAAAATATTTTAAATGCAAGTGCCGTTTACGTGCTAATTAAAAAAAGAAATCATTAACAAAATAAGTTTCAAAAATGTTTACTTAAGGTAAGATTTTTACACAATGCCAATTATTATACATTTCTGACAATAGTTTTTGAATAGCGCCACTTCAAAGAAATTCAATTTAAATGTCTCTAGAGTAAGCAATTTCGAATGCACTCAATTTCTCAAGCTGGCTTATAAGTTCATTAAAGAGGCGAATTACCAAACAGTTTAATCCATCACCCTGTGTTGTACCATAGTGTTTACACTATGCTTGTGCACACAATACAAAGCTGTTTATTTCAGGTTAAGTAATTACTTTTAAATTCGAGAAATATTGATATGCCCCCTTCATTTAATTAATGCAATTCACACTTAAAAATTAGAGAAATAGTACCTTGAACTGTTTTGTTAAAAAATGAGATGTATGTATGTATATAGCGTGTGGAATCATGCAGAAAATCAATCATATTACGTACCTATAAACTGTCTAAAGCATCAACAAAGAGTAGTGTTAAAAAAAACTGGGGGATAGTGTCTAAAACCTCGAAATGATTATCTAACACGAATGAAATAGTTCAACAGCAGTTGGTTATTTTGCATTCTTGTCAGGTTCAAAAGTAACATTATATTTCCCCCTTCTGTACTATTAAATTGAAATTGTGTGCTTAATTTGCTCATTTCCTGGTCCTCTTCAACTATGTTTTCAACCGCCGCATGTTGTTCGGCGTATATTTTTGAAAGTTGAAATTATAAAACCTTTTTGTCAGTGTTGTTTTACCGATGGACCTACAAACCATGCATTAAGCAAAACATAAAGGTTCCCTGGTTAACTGAGTTGTGACATGAATTTACGAGCATTTTATTTTTATTTAAAACATGATGTTCCAATTGGGATGAAAAATAAATATTGAAGTTTAAGTAGCAATAAAAAACTAATTGTGTTTTATTAAAAAATGAACGTAAAATTCATCCAAACCTTGCTATACAGTGTGTCGGATTCACTCTCATATTATAGCTAAATATTTTAAAGACTATAGGTTTTATTTTTTGCACAGCGATACCAATTGGCGAGTCACTTTTTTTGTGGACTTGGAACGACTTCGCTAGGGTCAATTCTTGATATTTTGCATCGCTTTAGAGATATCAAAAAAAATTGCTAAAAAAAGCTGCTCAGAATATTACTTAAAATAAAGATATCAAGTTCCGTGACAAAATTCTATTTTTGCAGCTATCTGTCACGGCAAAACTAGAACAGCGTTAATAAATATTTAATATTTGAAATATTCCTATTTTTACTGAGGAGGGTAGCAGCAATTGCTATTGAAACGTTTAAAGATTGTACAACTTTCTTTTAAATTCACGACTATTAAACATTTTTGGAAGAAAACTTTATTGTGGCATCAGAAAGGATGTTAATTTTAAACAACGTATAATTCAAGTGATGTCTCTCATTCTCTCATTGTCAATGAACTGTTGTAGTCGGTTTCTGAAGTTCTACATAACTCTGCGATGCATCTGTTGCGGAATACGGCCAACTTCAGGGCGTATTGCATGTTTCAAGGCTTCTAGGGTCCTGGGTCTATGTGTAAACACGTCACTCTTGAGGTAGCCCCATAAAAAGTAATCACACAGAGTTAAATCTGGCGCGCGGGTCATGAGCCTGTACTCGATTTTGCCAGTCCCGTTGTGAGAGTGCTTGAACAATGACCATCTTGTATGGATGGAAGTGAAAATCTTCGCGGAGAATTCGCCACACAGTACGGTTAGAAAGCGCCAGGGCCGATGCAAGCAGGAGACTGCGAAAACGATCTTCTTACACGGTCAATGTTTTCTGGAGTTCGAATGGTCCTTTGAGCTCCAACTCTCTTTTGCACAACACTACAACTAGCACGGAAGTTCTCCACCCACAACAAAATGGATTTTCGGTCAGGAACAGCATTTCGAAGGGGAATTCGAAAACGCGTACGCAGCATATGCTGCTCTGCAACGATAGACTTGTCTACTACTAATAGCGGAACTAACGGAAACTTCCAGGAGTACAGCGTTATTAGGGCCTACCCCGAGTCCTCCAACACGTCCCCTCCATTCACAATGCCATCTCGAAAGTAGGGATACTTCCCTGTATGATTTAAATAATATTCTACAAAAAATTTTCTAGTAACTTTTCGATATTTCCAAAACAACGCAAAATATCAAACTGAGTACACTTTAAAAAAGCGACACATCCGTCGGTATAACAGTGCAAAATTTCAGTCATGCACTCTTACAAATAGCGAAAATACTATTTTAAGTGCGACACACTGCATAACGGCGTCTCGCCAAACGTGTGTGCGTGCGCGGGTGCGTGCGGAAATAGTACCTATTGACATCGTGGATCGCAAATAGCATTTTCGCAATCTGCGTATTGCCCTACACCAGCACACCAACTTTGGTCCGAATCGATCCAGCCACTTCCGATGTTAGTCTCCGCTTATGTCGCGACCCTTGTGCAGCCGTCTATCTATAACTATGTTTTCGGACTCCTGCCGCTTTCCCTCGTATGTACACTACGTTTCGCGAAATCCGTCGATATGTGTATACGATGCCTCCACGCAGACGTCGCGGCGCTATTTATGTGCGAGTCGTTAAATACCCCGGGTATCGAATTGCGTCGTGCTCGGACTGTCTGTTCGCTCAACGCCCAATAACAATATCAGGGCGATGGTTCGCATGTCACGAACCGCTTTTTCATAAACGTCGTCACGATACTTTCGAAAACCGCATTTTGGAGTTCTTCCTGCTTACCCTCGCGTGCGTATAGAATTTCGCATAAATTACCTAGCCATTTGGGAGATGACTCCACGTGGGCGTCGCGACACTCGCGGTGCCATTTTTGCCCTAATCGTCGTTAGATACCTAAGGAAGTCAAATTTGGTCCGTTCGACGTCCAATAACGGCATTAAGACGCGGTTGTTGCATGTCATGAGCCGCTTTTTCGCAATCTAGGAACCTGCCGAATTTGGTCGAGATGGGTCGAACCGTTGTAATGTTCCAAGGTACTTTTTAAAAGTGCAATTCGAAGTTACGTTCAATGATCAAGTTTTTAAGATCATCATATTGAACTTATTCGCAATGATGCAATTTATTAGAAAAATTAACTTATCTTGACTTTACTGACGATAATGCTTACTCAAATTATTTGCTTGCATCACATTAACTTGACAATAATTAAAACCTTAGAATTTATTTACCAGTCTAATATTTAATTACTATCAAAACTAAAATCCGTTGTATTAATTGAATGAGAAAGGAATGGAGGAGGATAAGTAGTAGTGTTGCATTATAGTGGGATATGTAAACAATAAAATTACTCAAATTAGAATTAACGAGCTTTGCGTAATGATTCAACCGATTCATTACAAAGTTGGGACAGAATCATCAATTTTTAATCAATCCGAAATTTTAGAAGTACACTAATAAATCAGAACAAAAAAAGGTTTAATATGCAAATATAATAAAACAAAATACCATTAAATCGGGTAAAAGTGCGTAGAAAATTATAAATTCAAGTAACGAAAAAATGAAAAGCAGTTGACACATAAACACAGTCAAGAAACCAACAATGAAATCACACCCACGATTGTGTCCTAAATATATCAGAATTAAAATTGTGATACCAAACATGTGGTCGTTATACGACCAATCATCCCGGCAGCCTACAATAAAGTAAAAAAGAAAAAGAATAGAGATTATGTTACACATAAAATAAAACAAATCTTTAATTACTCGCAAAACTCAAATCTTTTAAAAAGAATTGGCCATCGAGTGGTAGGCTACGCTGTGTTAATTGAATGCGGTAGGAATAGATGAGGTTACGTGGTGCATCATAGCGAATGACTCAAAAATTAGAATTAACCAGCTTTCTGCAATGATGATTCGATGGGTTAATTAAAAAACTGGGAAAGAATAATCAAGAAAACCCAGTTTATTAATCAATCAGCAATTTTACAAGTACATTAATAAATAAAAGAATAAAAAAACAAACACGTTCAATATGCAAATATAACAAAATACCATTAAATCAGGTTAAAGTGCGTGCAAAATTATAAAATCAAGCAACGGAAACATGAAAAACAGTTTAACTACACATAAACACAGTATAAAAACAAACAGTGAAATGAAACCCGCAATTGTGTCCTAAATATATCAGGATCAAAAATGTGAACAAACATGTATCCGTTATACTGGGTTCCCCATATTAGACTATACAATTTAAAAGTCGAATAAAAACTTTCTAATCAAAGTAAATTAACTTTTTAATGGAGTAATATGTAGCTTATTCTGTGGGATTTATGACTAAAGTAAATAACAATTCAAGTTTTAAAGATCAAGGAGGCGCCTGTCTATAAACAACGACTTAAGTGTTTCTGTCAAATATGCGTTATACGCAAACGATATAATTGCTCCAGTTTAACAATTTTCATTGCATTATGAATTATTCGATTCAAGAGCGTGTGTTTTCTGTGGAAGTCTACATTAGAACTGGTTCATGTGAAGAAGTTCGGCGTGCATTTCGACGGCAGTTTGGAAACAATAATAGGGGCGATGCACCAACACGCTTTACAATTGCGGCGTGGGTTCGTCATTGGCGTGAAAATGGCTCTGTGCAAAACATTAAAAAACCTGGACGTCGAAGAACGGTGCGTACGCCTGAAAATATTGAACGAGTGAGAGCTGCCTTTACAAGAAGTCCTAAGAGATCGGCTAATCGGCAATCACTTGCCCTAGGAATATCTAAGGAAGTATCCACAGAATTCTGCATAAAGATATAAAATTTCACCCTATAAATATCAAATGGCGCATAACCTCAGTGATCTAGACAAAGGAGCGAGGGTGACATTTTGTGAAGAATTTTTACATCAGCATCGTGGATAAATTCATAATTTGCTAATGAGCGACGAAGCAAATTTTCATTTGGACGGTGTTGTTAACAAGCAAAACTTTAGATACTGGGGAGTAGAAAATCCTCACGAACTGTTTACCAAAAACCTCCACAGTCCAAAAGTCGTTGTTTGGTGCGGTGTAGCATCATTTGGAATTATCGGTCCTTATTTTTTTGAGGATGAAAATAACCGTTCTGTTACAGTTAATTCCGAACGCTACATAAACATGTTGCAAACGTTTCTTATCCCAGAACTAATTAGACGAGGACTAAATGGCGCCATATTATTCCAGCAAGATGGAGCAACGGCTCACACAGCCAGAAACACTATGAGAATTTTGCGAGATTTTTTTGACGGCCGTATAATTTCCCGATTTGGAAATTTGAATTGGCCCCCGAGATCTCCCGATTTAACGGCCCCCGATTTTTTTCTCTGGGGATACCTAAAGCAAAAAGTTTTTGCAAGTCGTCCCGCAACAATTCCGGAGCTGAAGGAGCAGATTCGAAATGAAATTGCAGGAATAAATGGAGATTTGCTTCGCCGAGTGGTGATAAACTTTGAACTTCGAATTCAAAAATGCATTGAAGTCGAAGGAGGGCATTTGGAAGACATGATCTTTAAAACTTGAATTGTTATTTACTTTAGTCATAAATCCCAAAGGATAAGCTACATATTAGTCCATTAAAAAGTTAATTTACTTCGATTAGAAAGTTTTTATTCGACTTTTAAATTGTATAGTCTAAAATGGGGAACCCTGTACAACGAATCATCCCAGCACTTAGTTAACAATAAAGTAAAAAAAGTAGTTTTATTAAATAAATAGCACGGAACGGTAATAATAAAATGCCGTTTTATATTCCATCTAGGCAAGGACAAAACATAGGTAAGAATTTTACATACACATTTGGTATACATGTTTTGATAATGAGGTTACGTGTCACATGGATATGTACACTGATGAAATAAGTTTGCTTCCATAGGTATATCAAAACATTATTTACTATAGTAATGCAATTGTTATTGGAAGGCTTAGAATTTCTTTGGTCTCGTTTTCAAAATCGAATTTTATACCGTATTCCAATTTTCATTTCATTATCTACTAATACAAGGGCGTGCACATTTTTAGTTTTCACGCTACAACTTTTAAACAGGGCGTATTTTTAAAACCAAATGATCGATTGTTCATAAGCGTAAACAATGGTACCTTTTTGTCGATTTAACCAACCTAGTTTCTCTTGCCATTTGTATTTCCAACATTCCATATAGGTCACCTTCAATTGAACACACTGTATATTAAATTAATGTTAAAAAAATATGAAGTCAAAATATGTATTGTATATCCTCTTTTTCGTAATAGCTTATTTAGCTTTTATAATAAATAAGCATGTTAACATATTTTGTACAGGTATTTGGAATAAAAACTCGTATTTGTAGATGCTCACCATAGACTGTTCTGCAGCCCAATGAACTATCTGTTGCATCGAATTTCATACCAGTAAGAATTTAATTTTCTTGTAAAACAGCCACAGTGACATTTTGAAATTAAGTTTTCATTAGTACATGTATCCCGGGGTTTATGTGTAGCTCTAAAAGTAGAGATATTTTTTTGAAGAAATCGAGTGGTTGGTGATTTTATTTATTATACCGGGTGTGTGGGTGGAAGATTATGAGTTTATTAAGGAATATTTCTAAAGTTTGTTGATGAGATGTGAGCCTTAAGAGCAGAAACTAAAAATTGAAAAATACAGCAAATTAATCAAAAATGGGAAATTAAAAGAGATTTACCGAAGATATATACCGACAAATTTATATAGTTAGAAAGGTAAAAAAATTCCGCATTTGACGCACAAAGGAAAAAAATGACCGTTACGATTGATTGAAATTTTCTAAATTGACAAAGTAATTTCTCTAAACACAAGAACAATTCGGATTTGACCGTCCGGTCTACGCTAGTACATTTCATGTCTAGTAACATTGCAGAGTCATGGCCTACTAAGTTTTGTTATAACAGCGATATTTAATTTTTTTTCAGACATCTACATTTTGTAAAAATCACGAATTGCAACTAAACGATTCGTTGTAGGTACTGTGTGTGATACATACAGTCGTATTAGAATTGACCAAGGAATCCAAATATGCAATAATATATAGGGGGTTCCGTTTAAAAAATGCAACTTTGATATAAATCGCCCTGTATAAACTTTAGAAATATTCCTTAATAAACTCACTATCTTCCACCCACGCACTATCGGCCCACCCTGTGTATAGGAGAAAATAAAATGCGATAAGTTTTGGAGTGATTTAAAAATAGGTAACTGACTAAAGTTGAAATAATTGTTTAGCTTTTGGAGTATACCAGCAACGTGAATTTGACCCTGTTACCTGTTACTAAGGGGATAGCATCGTCCGCATATAATGCTAGTGAAAAAGGAAACAGGATATGTCATTTATAAATAAGAGAAAGAGTATAGTACTCAGAACAGAGGCCCTGTCTCCAACGTCAACTATAAGGAAAGCTGACCATTATTATGTTTCACGACCACTTACTAAGTTAGTCCGGTTAAAAGGATACGTACTTTGAGAAACACAATCGAATGTTCGATTACAAATTTTACATGAAATACGTGCGTTTACTGATTATTATCTTGTGCATGGTAATCACACGTTTATTCGTTATTTTCATTTGAAACAAAAGCGCAGTGAAAATAATTTGGATTTTTTTAAGTAGCGATGTATCCTCATGATAGACGTATTTGATAGATATTTTTGTTATCTTTTCAATAAGTTTAACATTTAAAAAAAATCAATTAAAACTTTTTGAATTCATGGTGAGTAATTTATCATGGTGCATACAATTTGTTGACGATGTGAGTTACGACGCGACGGTGTGATTTGATAAATTCTAATTTGTAACATTTTCAGTTGCTTACATTATTACATATTCTTGAGAAGGGTATTCAAAATTTTGACATTTTATTATTATACAATTTCATTACTGTGGAAATGATGTTAGCTTGAATTGCAAAAGTTGGCTGGTTATCTAAACAACGTCACCTAAACAAAATTATTGTTTCTATGTATTAGTCGTTGTGGATAACTCTCAAGCATTTGTAGAAGTAATTGTTGGTATACAATGGTTCATTTAACAGAAACGGAACGAATTATAATTTTAATATCGATATTTTTATATTTATAGAAGCACGCAGCTTTGGAATTTTTATTTTCAAGTCAGCAGCTACATGTCTATTAACCTCTGACAGGAAATTTTAAGCGTTCATCTGATAGATTATTGTTTTTGTTTTTACGTTATGAACGTATTAAAAAAGAGGTTGTATATTACCCTAAAGAATTATTATTAATACTAGCCTTTCCTCCGCAAAATTTTGCGTTTAAAATTAAATTTAATGATGATAATAAAACTCATAATAAATTAAATACTAATGTACATGGACAACAATATTAGTATCGGCTGCTAGACTTTTTCAAAGAAATTAAAACCTTCAAATAAGATTCTGGCTCCGTTATTTCTTTCCACGCCAAATTACCTTCATATCAAAAAATCATCGAAATCCGTCCAGCGGTTGTCTCGCAATCTGCGTGAAGTAAACGACCCGATTAGTAGAATGAGTACAGAATAGGATGTGACGTCATTATTACTCAAAAGTGAGGGAGGGGGCAGAGTGGGTGTCTGGGGTAGGGGTAAGAGTGGGTTGAGGGTGGGGTAGACTTCTTTTCGGGGGCGTTTTTCAACCCTTGATGAAATTTTCAGCCCCTTGATATTCCCACCCCTAATGAGGGTCCTTTTGTGTATATTAAGAGCCTTTTTGGCGGTTCAGCCACTAGAGGTTAGGCAAATGCGCGCACGCAGGAGGTCGGTTGGGGGTAGTCACGTGACCCTGGGGGATAAGGTCAACGTCCAATTATTTTAATCATGAGTCATAATCACACTCAGCTGTCATTTTGGCTTTAATCATGATATCATAATGAAATTCCGCGGCCATTTTGTTTTTAATTATGACGTCATAATCAAAACATTCCGCCATTTTGTTTTTAATTATGAGTCATAATTAAATTGTGGCGGTAGCCACGTGGGAAAGGGACAGGGCACGTGAGAGTCCAATTATTTTAATTATGAGTCATAATCACTGGGTTTTTTCTCGACATTAGAAGCATAGATTAATGTGGAAGTTTGTTATTGTTTTATGGTTATGGCGGGAAATGTGAATTGGTATTGTTCCTTTTAATGTGAAGAAAATGACATAATTGCATACAGGGTGCTTATAATTGACTTGCCAATCAACCATTATTCGAACTAGTAAAAGTGTACTTTTTTAAATAAAACACCCTGTATATTATTACATTTTTAGTTTCTACATATTAACCCTTATCAGTCCGCCATACAACTCCCTATCCCTAAATATAGCCGTTTCCGAATTATTTTCAATTTTTCAAAATGTATAAGATTATTGAGACATTTTTAAACCTATGGTCTCGTATAAATAAAAAAGAACATCATAAAACAATTGTATTATACATTAAAAAACGCAACAGAAACTAATATATTATGATAGAAGACTAATTACAATTTTTGTACTGGAGGCATTGCATGTTAACAAAAATTTGACAAATATTTACTTCAATTTCAAGTAAAATTCTAAAATCAAGTGTGCTTCTTATAAAAACTGAATGTTTGACGTAAATAAATAAAACTGTAGTTAACCATTTACAAGTGTTCTTGTTAGTAATCAAGATTTTTATAAAATGAATTTTACACAAAATGAGTTAGTTGATATCATATTCGTGTTGGGTGCTGCAGAAAGAAACTGTTTATTGGCCAGTAGAATTTATGCTGAAAGATATGCAGATAGAAGACATCCAAACTCAAGATCGTTTCAGAAAGTTACGAGTAGATTTATTGCAACTTCATGTGCCAATTACTCCAAACATGAACGTGTTAAACCTTCTACAACTGAAGATAGTGAATTGAGGGTTCTTCTCGCCATCGAAGAGGATCATCACAGAAGACAAAAGGACATAAGTGAAATAGTTGGTATAAGTGAGAGATCAGTAGGCCGTCTTTTAAAGAAGAATCGCTTACATCCCTATCATATTCAGTTACACCAAGAATTGGGCAATGCAGACTTCGATCATCGAGTAAGATTTTGTAACTGGGCCAGAGAAAACTCAAAACCCAAATTTTTTTAATAATATTTTATGGACAGACGAATCAACATTTCATAAGAATGGATTTGTTAATACACATAATTTTCATTATTATTCCTCAGAAAATCCACCTTTATTAAGACAAGTTGACAATCAACATAAGTGGTTTTTAAGTGTCTGGGGTGCCATCATTGGGGATTATGTCATCGGTCCATTCTTTTTTGATGGACACTTGAATGGTGAGAAGTACCTTAACTTTTTGCGTAACGCTTTACCAGGCTTGTTAGAAAATATTACTCTTGATATTACAGCCACAATGGGGTATCAACATGATCGCGCTCCTGCTCACTACTCTGCAGATGTAAGATATTATCTCAACAGAGTCTTTCCATATAAATGGATTGGGCGAAATGGACCTGTGAGGTGACCAGCTAGGTCCCCTGATCTAACAAGAATAGATTTCTTTTTATGGGGATACATAAAAAGTATAGTCTATAGGGAACCACCAACCACTGCCGAAGATATGCGTAATCGTATAACACAGGCTTTTCATAGCATTACTCCTGAGTTGTTGTGTAGAGTTGAACAATCTTTTAAAGATCGACTTCAGATCTGCATCCGAGAAAACAGACAACATTTTGAAGAATTTATTATAAATCATTATCGCTAATGATTAGCGTTAAATTATTTTTTTTTTATTTTATTAGTTTTGTATTTTTAGAAATAATTTTAATAATTATAGTGTATTAGTTTCTGTTGCGTTTTTTAATTTGCAATACAATTGTTTTCCACTGTTTGTTTTTCTATTTATACGAGGCCATGGATTTAAAAAAATGTTCCAATAATCTTATACATTTTGAAAAATTGAAAATAATTCGGAAACGGCTATATTTAGGGATAGGGAATTGTTTATCGAATTGATAAGGGTTAATATAATATGTAGAAACCAAAAACGGAATAATATACAGGGTGTTCTATTTGAAAAAGTAAACTTTTACTAGTTGGAATAACGTCTGATTGGCAAGTCGATTGTAAACAAACACCCTGTATGCAATTATGACATTTTCTTTGCATTATAAGAAAGCTCTATCTGTGTACTTGTTCTGATATAAATTAGATAACTTTTGTTTTTCAACGGTTAAGGAGGTACATTTTCAAAACTATCTCTGTAATTTCAATTTTTTTTATAAAAATCGACATAACTTAAAAACGGCTATATTTAGGGATAGGGAAATATATTGCGAATTTGTTAGGAACAATGTGTAGAATTCAAAAAAGTAATAATATACAGGGTGTTCCATTTAAATTTTTTTTATTATAGTTTGGTCATCTTTAAATAAACAACCTGTATACACGTGAATAATATTAAAATATGCACACAACCAAACTATAAACCTATCCCAAATTTTATTAATCTAGCTTATATAAAACGGAAGATATAGAAGAAGGCGCTCTTGTTGCCGGACCCTGTATATATCTTTCTCAATATAATCTAGTTACCACTTGTATATCCAAATCCGTGTACATTTTATCGAAACTGCTCAATTACAATTTAATTTAGAAATTATAATAGGCAGTCACATCAACTAAAATAGTAATGTTGACATGTAAGCCTACGATACACTTTATGTCATCCTTAAAACAGTAAAAAATATCAATGTACCATTAACAAACTTAATACTGAACTTTCAATGTTATCTTCTCGCACTTTATCTACTTACTCCAATAACAAGTTATGATAGCTACAGTTTAAAGTTGTTAGCGACACAACAGAATAAAGACACATTTGTTATTTGTAAACTGATAAAGTACAAGATTCTAATATATGCACATGTTTATACATACCTCGTTTTATAGTTCGATTTGTCCTGAAAACCTAAATCCTCCAACCTTAACCTAAATATTAATATTATTGAAGTAGGTAGTCATTTACTAAACTTGACATATAAAAAGAATTGATTTTGTGTATTTTTAACGAGTGTTTAATAATTAATTTATGCTTATCTTCCATTAAACATGTTTTTCAGCTTTAAGAAAACGAACTAGGAAAAAGCAAGTTCTGAACAACGTTAAAATAAATAATAAAACAGAACATACTTTTAAATAGCCTGTACATAGCCAATATACAATCAAGTTTATTTGAAGAAATTAAAGATAGCTTAACTGAAAAAATCTACAATAATGCAATATAAACATGCAATGATTACTACGTATAAAGGTATGGATAAATTAAGCAACTAAGAAATCTTTACATTTATGCGGAGAATGATGCTGGGAAATTACAGTCGCAGAGATAACCAGAAATATATTTACAGGTGGCTCGTAAATCTGAAAAGCTAAGAACACCCAATACGTAACGATAACAATCTTGTTCCCTAGAGCCTAATATCCGACGATATCGCAAAAATAAGGCAACCGGACAGATCATGAGACCCGCGACTGAATACAAATTAATCATATCATAAAACCTTAAAATAAAAGTTTGTAAATTGCAGCTCCCGAAAGGGCAATCGATATTAATAAATCATTCATTTTCATTTCTTGTTAACGATGTTTATATAAAAAGATTTAAAAAAGACAACAAACGCACTAAACCATAGAACATTTTAATGAAACAAAAAAGAATAATTTCACAGAAATTGTGAAATAATGATTCATAAGCATTCTCATTACAAAATCAAATTGATTATTCTCCGAAAGTCACGGTCTGCACCTTTGTTTTCCATTACGCACATGAAGTGCAAACGATGGCGTCATAAAAATTGTATTCTAATAATGGGAAGAATTAATAGATAAGACATGTAAAGATGATAAGTGTTTTCATAATAAAAAGATGTTATTTAATCTATCGAGTAAAATTTTCGTTGTAGATTTATGTGTGGTGTACATTTTTTTGTTTTCTGTAGCAACACTCTAATACTGGGCGTACATTTTATAAATCTAAAATCCTGATGTATTTCAGCCGAGACAGAACCTGTATGTAAAGCCGTCTTATGTGATAGCATGGCATGGCAGACCCTTATCGGTCAAAATTCGAGGATTAAAAAGATAGTGTTCAAATAAGAGGCCGGTATACTTATTTTGATTATAAAATTTTTTTGACAGAGGTAATTCAGCTAAGATGTATGCTGTATAGAGGCAAAATCTAGCTTAAAGAAGACACAAGACATTTTCGGTGTATTCATCGCTATATTGAAGATCTTGTGTATTAGAAAACATGCTACTGATCCGGAATTGGATGTATGCGGTATAGCTACAGGGATGAAGAAAAATTGAAAGCCTATGTAGTATTTCAAGGTAGTGTGGGGAAATTAGCTAATTTTAAGAATAATGCCATATCTGTGTAATAATAATAGTAGCAAATAAAGATTGTTTATTATCCGCTGCATGTATTTTTTAAAGCATAATTACAATCGAATGAGTATTATTATGAAGCAGTATCAGGGGTATTAGCTGTTTTACTTGTTAATAAGCTATTACAATATAACCGCTCGAGATGAAAACGGTGAAGTTGATGCTGGTAGTGATGTTCTCTATGAAGATCCAGATAAGTTAAATTACGCTGCCCTTACTTTTGAACATAAGGGGAAGTGCACCCATCCCAAAAGTCTTGACTGCCGAAAATGTCTCCACACTAATATTTAACATAGATTATGGATTACCTAGATTTGAGGATGTTTTCGATAACTTACTGTTAGACGTAGCACCTTTTTGCGATCCTGATCTGATATAAATAAAGAGTAGTTAATCTGTATTATAAACTTTATGGCTATGAATATATTTTACTGTTTTTTAAAGAAAGTATGACATCCCATGTCAATAATCAATTTTACGTAATTTCATCTAGGTGTTAAAAGTAATGTAATTGGTTTTAAAAAGTCATCCCTAACCTAAAACACACAATGAAGCGTAAAACAAACAACTGTAATGCATAAGAGTAACCATTTAATGCATTTATTTTTTGCTTAGACACGCGGTGAAATGAGGTCTATTAACCTGGCATCCCCACCATGTCAAAAATTTTTGGGCTTCGTATAGAAATTACAGGCTTTTTATGGGCTTTCAAATTTTGTCAATTAAATTTTTTGGGCTCTTTTCATTCCCGAGGAAATCGATATTTAAGTGTGGGGGTGCTGATTTGCCGTTAAGCTAGCGCCAACTTTTTTCCCGGGATACTTAAAAATTTCTCGTTTGTCTCAGATTTATAGGCTTTTTATGGGCTTTTCGAATATGCAACTCCCGATTTACTTGGATCAACCCTAACAAAGATATCAACCCTTAAAAATTAAAAGAACAAAAATATTTTTTAAAATAAATATTCTTATCAGATAATTACGGGCGATTTATGGGCTCTTCGAGAATGCAACTCTTGATTGCCCCGGATTAACCTCAATAACAGTATCAACCCTTAAAGAAAGAAAAGATTGAAATATTTTAAAAAATAAAAATTCTTTTCATATAAATATGGGCTGTTTATTGGCTCTTCGAATATGTAACTCCCGATTTTCCTGGATCAATCCTTACAAAGGTATCAACCCTTAAAGATAAAAAAAAATTTATATTTAAAAAAAAATTCCTGTCAGATAATCATGGGTTATTTATGAGCTCTTCAAATATGTAACTCCTGAGTATCCCATTTGAAGCCTAATAAAAATATCAACACTTAAAGGTTGATAAAAATAAAAATATGTTCAAAAGTAAAAGTTCGTGTGGGTATTTATGGGTTATTTGCGGGCTCTCCGTATATATTATCGCCGATGTGTCTGGATCAAACCTATCCAAGATATCACCACTTAAAAACAATGTTTTGATAGCAACTCAGAACTGGTAGACTATAGAATGATTGAGTTCATAAATAAATAATAAATTTATTAGTTTATATGATCGTTGGGTATTGCTTCCTCAGGTATTGATATATAATGGATTTGGGAGTAGATTTTTTCGTCCAGGACTGCAGCGCAAAAATCACGGGCCACAGACACACGGGTTAGATCTATAAAGAAATAAAGATTTTATCATATTTTTTATAATAATACGTTGTACTTTCGTTTACTTGGTTGAAACTTCATTCAGTGGTAGTTTTTTTAACCTGGAGGGCAGCCCAAAACTCATGAGTAACAGAAGTGTTAAGCCCATAAATGAATATTAATTTTAAGACAGTTTACGTGACTGTGAGACGTTGATCATCCCAGATATCGCTTATAACCAATATACGGGTAATTTTTTTGACGGGGGAGGGCAGCCCAAAAATCATGAACGGCATAAATGTTGAGCCCACAAATAAATAATAATTTTCTGATAACATTTGCGATTTTAAAGCGCTGCTATGCTTCGCTACTTGAAATACTTTTATCAGTTTTTATTTTTATAATAGTAACTAATTAATACGTACACACGGTAATCACTTTTATAGGACACATTCAAACGGATATAGGCGGCAGTAGGCTGCTAAAATGTAACTACAAATTTCAAATTTGTATACACTCGCAAAACTTATTGCGACACGGATTACCTACTCAACGATAGTCGGCTACAAACTAAAAGTTATTAAAGTGTAGTATAATATTTTACAAAATACAGATTAGTTTAAAGTTAAAACAATAAATAAAAGTAGTCGACTAGTCTAAACAAACTATAAAGGTACTATATTACTGATTACTTTGCGAATTCACACGCCCACGCATTATGCGTACGTATGATGCGTCTTGCAGGCGCCAATATTTTATTAGCAAGATTAGGGACCGATGCTTCCTGTAACGCAAAGCTCAGCAGGATAGCAATAATACATCATTTTATCAAAATATTTGACACTTTTACGACCTTTTTCTGCAGCTTGAATAATCATTGATGCGATATGAAAAGAATTTTTATTTTTTAAAATATTTCAATCTTTTCTTTCTTTAAGGGTTGATACTGTTATTGAGGTTAATCCGGGGCAATCAAGAGTTGCATTCTCGAAGAGCCCATAAATAGCCCGTAATTATCTGACAAGAATATTTATTTTGAAAAATATTTTTGTTTTTTTAATTTTTAAGGGTTGATATCTTTGTTAGGGTTGATTCAAGTAAATCGGGAGTTGCATATAAGAAAAGCCCATAAATCTGAGACAAACGGGAAATTTTTAAGTATCCCAGGAAAAAAGTTGGCGCTAGCTTAACGGCAAATCAACAACACTTAAATATCTTTTCCTCGAATGAAAAGAGCCCAAAAAATTTAATTGGTAAAATTTGAAAGCCCATAAAAAGCCTGTAATTTCTATACGAAGCCCAAAAATTTTTGACATGGTGGGGGTGCCAGGTTAATAGACCTGGTGAAATGTAGAACAGTCTATAATGCATATGTGTATTAACTAACGTATTAATGCAATTTTTATTTTCCACTTAAACCTTGAGCATATAATTTAGCAGTCGACCTTCAATATTTTACTTTTAATACATAATTGGTGCCACTATTAAAGGGAGTACACACTTAAACCTTGAACATATAATTTAACGTTCTCAAGGTGAAAAATCGTTTAAAGCATATTTTGTAAAGCAAACGGGCAGCTTAATTACTCATTTTTAATTATGTATAATGTTGAAGGCGACTTTTTCTCAAGGTAAAAATAAGCATATAATTTAACGTTCTCAAGGTGAAAAATCGTTTAAAGCATATTTTGTAAAGCAAACGGGCAGCTTAATTACTCATTTTTAATTATGTATAATGTTGAAGGCGACTTTTTCTCAAGGTAAAAATAAGCATGTTGTAATAAAATTCGTATATAGGTGAAGGCCACAACCTTCAAATGGAACTCAAAAGAAATGTAATAATTTTAATAACAATTATGCTGTCTCTTTATAATAAACCCTATTACGAAAATCACATTGTAGAACAGTTATCTAGATCAAAATTGCGTTTTTAAACTCAGATAGAAATTAATTAGTAGTCATAAATACAATATGCTAACCTCAGATATTGAAAAAATTTGAGTTAGCGCTTAAATTCGGTCTTAAAGATTGCATAGAACATAATCGTTTAAGGACTAGGTTTTTATATCCTTGATAAAAATGAAAACAACCCTAATAAATATTAATAATAATAAACACAGATTAAATAACATTTTTTTATTATGAAAACACTAGTCATCTTTACATGTCTTATCTATTAGTTCTTCCCATTATTAGAATACAATTTTTATGACAGGGGCGAAGCCCGCGAACAGATTCCCGTCTTACAAGACTAGGACCCCCTTATTAGAATACAACCCCCAATGTATAAATAATTTTTTCGTAAAAAGTCACAATTTGTAGATGAAAATGTAATAATAATTTTAATAACGATTATGCAATCTCCTTTGATAAAAACGGGCCCTAATAAATATTAACAAACAGATTAAATAAAATCCTTTTATTCTCAGGTGAAAAAAAAGATTCCCACGTGGGCACATAAAAAGTGAAAGTTAAGGTGTCCCAAGGGTGACGTCATAAAAAACAAAATGGGGGATGGTGCACCTATTCTACTTACATTACGTTCGGGGCGGGGGTGAGAATGCAGTATAGCGCTTATGGCAAACAGTGCCATGTCTCCGCAAACGCGTGCAAATATGCACCGCTCACAAACAAATCCGGCTATTGTAATATAGCATTGTGACAAAATTGATTTTTCAAAGAAAATGTATAACAAAAAACCCAGCAATTTATAGATATAATATAATAGAGTCCTTTGTGACATTAAAAATATAAAAACAAAACATGCAAAAAGGTGGAAAATTACAAAAAAAAAGGCAGAAATATAATTATAAAGTTCTGTTATTATCGCAGCAAAATAGTAGAAAACCTATACAAAAGTTGAATACTAACAAACAAAATAAAATAAGATATGGCCAAAAACGAAGGCAATACAAAACATACTAGACATGATTTTATGTCGATTTAACCTGAATTACTTTAATCCAAAAATACCTTCTAAAGGAGCTAGAGCCCTTTGAAGATGTCAAGTCACTTTTTGTTAAATATCAATGCACATATATTGACGAAAATCCCCATGCAATAAAGGAGACTAAGCACCAGCAAAGATTTAGTATTAATGTCTGGATAAGTATAATCGGTAATCAGCTGTTGGGACCTGTAGTATTTATCTGGCCGTTTAACGGGACATGAGTATCTTAAATTTTTGGAAAATGTTTTGCCTGATTTAATAGGCGACGTTCTCCTGATGCTCAGACAGAATTGATCGTTCTTGCACGCTGGTTGCCCAGCTCATTTTATTGCAAAAGTTCGTCAATTTCTTAATAATAGTTATGGTAACCAATGGATCAGAAGAGGTGGTCCAGTCAATTGGCCTGCAGGATCCCCAGATTTAAACCCCTGTGATTTCTGTTTTCTGTTCCAATAGACACGCGTGATCAGTTATGGGAAAGAATTGAAGATGCTTGCAATGAAATTAAAAATAATATAATATAATATAATCATGTAGAGTATATGCTATAAAAGTTCGTTCTGTTGTTCTTGTTGTAAGTTGCCCTTAATGTTATTTTTGTTAGATACATAAATTATATTATACTATCTTTAGAAAATAAAACATTTGTTTTATGAATCATGATTTCCATAAAATTTTACAGAAAATTAAATAACTAATAAAAACAAGTAAAATCAGGCACTCTTTGTTGATTTATCCAGGCATTGAAAACACACTTTAGTAATGAAACAGTATTTTCTGCCAAAAACACAAAGCGTTTAGATTTATTTTTCTCGCAAACGGTACGAGATAGCGATTTCAAATAAGAGCACATTTTGTATGGAAAATATCGTAAAGTTTTTAAATTTGATGTAAAATCCATTAAAAAATTGAAAATAAAAATTTTCGTTAAAAAAAAAGCTGTTGGTCTCCCAAGTGGACCGCATCTGAAGGCACTAAGAAAATCGTGTTCTCAGTGGCCAGTTTGTCATTATCGACCTATTCATTCTACTTGTTACGTAGCGGCGTTTTTGAGATATTTAACAAAAATGACTTGACGGTGTCATCTTCAATGGGCTCTAGCTCCCTTAGGAGGCATTTTTGGATTAAGGTGATTTAGGTTAAATCGACATAAAATCATATCTAGGATGTACAGTTTCCGTTAGTCAGGAGAGTTTCTGGACGCCCTGTATAGCTTGTACGTTAAAAGTATAACAGACGCTCTTCAAATTTTTGTACCGATGAAGAATTTTTCTGAATGTCACGTAAAACGTTATTCACTTTTTGGGTTGGTACTAGAAAAGCTTCAATATGCTTTGGGAAAAGTCCAGTAGTATTGCCGAGGCAAGAACTAAATTGTGTGATATTACAGCGTTGGTAATTATTTTGGACCAGTGATGTTCAAAATGTTTATTATTTATACTCAAACACGACCAAAATTATTGTCTCAATCGGCAAAAAAGTAAATTTACTGTTTTGCAGCGTTTGTCTCACTTGGAACCAGTGATGCTTAAAATCTTTATTTCTACACCAATTTCGTTGGGGGAAAAAGGTCAAAGGTAGTTCTAGTATGTGTTGCGAAATAAATTTACTTATACTGCACTTTCTTGTCTAACTAGTTTACAAATTAAATCTTCCATGTAGATTTTGAATAGTAAATGAACAATTTCGTGAAAGATGACATAACACCATTTGTAAATAACATAATTGTAACCTAATAATGCAACCCGCTCATTCATTTAGTATGTTAGTAACCCATATAAGTCTATGTTGAAATTACTAATAAGAATTCTAAATTTATATTTTCAACTACCACCTTGTCAAGAAAATACCACTGAAGTAAATAGAACCAATGGTCTTATATCATCTTTCATGAAATTGTTCATTACCTATTGAAAATCTATATGCAAGCTTTAATTTGTAGACTAATTAGACAAGAAAGTGACTTAAGTAAATGTTTTTCGAAATATACTCTTTCCCCCAACCAAATTGATGTACAGTAAAGAATTTGAGCACCACTGGTTCAAAATGCAATGAATGCTGCACAAGAGTAAAATTTACTTTTTTGCTGATTGAGGCAATAATTTTGGTCGTGTATACATGAACATTTTCAACATCACTGGTCCAAAATAATTATAAACCTTGTAGATTATAAAATTTAGTTCTGGCTCGGCTCGGCAATATTTCTAGAGTTTTCCCAAAGCATAATGGATTATTTACAGTATGGCAGAAAGAGTAATCCTTTTCAGGTAGAAGCTTATAGTACAACAAGTTTCAGCTTTTTAGAGCAATTCCCTCAAGAGTAGTTCAAAACTACAGAATGAGGATAATTTTTTTTGTGATACCTACTTATTTTGGTGCATTCGTTCTTGTAAGCAGCAAGTCTCTTCATTAAAATCTCTGATACGATAAAGACTCGCTCAATCTCCTCATTTAGGTGGTTACTGAACCCAAATAAAAAATCAATTTTTGCATTTTAGTGGTAAAAATGTTGACCATCGGATTTTAAATATCTATATTTTATGGATAAAAATACTTATGAGGGTTGTTATTTACGTTTCTTCCCTAATAATGAAAAAAGAAATATTTATGATCGAAATTGGTTTTATTGTTTTTCACTTTTGCATGTGTTTGAACCAATTTTCGAAGCACTTTTTCCATTCCGATTGAGGTAATTCCAAAACATGCGTTTTGAATGCCGCTTCTTCAGATGTCGAAAATCGGTGACGTAATTTATTTTGGATGTGCAGGAATGAGAAAAGTCATTGGGTGCCAAATCAGAGCTGTGATCCATCAATTCGATGTTTTGGCGGGTAAAAAATTCCTTTGTTTGAGCCGATATGTGAGATCTCGTATTGTCATGATGAAGAATGGTTCGCCTCTTCTTTAACTTTTCCAAATTTTTCCGAATACTTCTGACAAACAAATGGTCGTATACCATTCAGAATTGACCGTCCTACGTTGCAACCATTTGCTTCGATGTGCTTCTTCCGCGAACAACTTTTGTTGCATTTTGCTCACTTTGGAAGACCCATACAGTCGATTGCTGTTTGGTTTCGGGCTTATATACATAGATCCCTGGTTCGTCACCCTTGTAGGTGTGATACACAGCCTTTGAAGTACCTTGGTCGTATTTTTTCAACATTTCCTTGCACCAATCGACATGAGCCTTCTTTTGAGCGTTTGTGATTATGCGGTATCCAATGCGAACAATTTTTTACGGCCAAATGATCATGCAATATCCTATTTATGCTTGTCATACTAATCCCTCACGGCATGTCACTGGACGGTCTTGGTTAATCAGTTCACGCACAGGATCTATGTTTCCTGACACAACAACCAATTTTGGACGACCTTCTCGGAATTCGTCCCACAAATGACCAAATGTTCAAAAGAAGATTATGTTCAACGATGCCGCCAAGTTTCCAATAGAAACGTTAGATGTGGCCTGGCAACAATTACTGTTGCCAAAAATAGCAACCCTCGTACTAAATCTAGGCGCTTTGTGTTGCCTTTTTAACTCTAAATCGTTAAAGTAACGTAGTCTAAAAAGCCAAAAAAATCGAATTACAACTGAAACAAATGCATTACCATATTTTTTAGACTATTCATTTTTACTGTCAACCTCCAATGGTTAATTCTACTCTCATTATATCGAATGAATGGAATCAAATTTAAAACGAATAAAAAATTGTCATAATTATTTTTTATATACTGAGATACAGGGCGAAAACGAAAACCTTCATATCTTATTTATTGTAAGCAATACATTCACCGCTTGTTAAGACAGAGATAATGGCCAATCCGGACAAAAAAAACGAATTTAAAAAAATACCAAGCCTACTTTACGTATATAACTTTTGTTTTTCTTACGTACGTCATATTGGATTTTTACATTTTTGAAATCGTCATAAAAATAGCTTTTCAACCATGTACAACACCTCTATGTCCTGTAAAAAAAATTATTACAAATAGCGAGATAGGCATTGATTAGTAAATTGTTCAAAGAATAGCATGTTTGTTTGTTAAACAAGTGCAACAACTCTAAATTTTGTAATTGTCAAACGGACATTAATAGTTTTGCGGCTTCCCGGTGCAAAACAAGTTGCAGAATCTCTATAGTTTGTTTTTTTCGTATAGTGATAAATATTATATGTTGGAGTGTATTATGTACGAGAAATGGCGCAATGACCGCAAAAATGTAGTTCAATAAACATCCGAAAAAACGCCAGTCGCGAAGAACATGTTGCGGGGAAATCTAATAAATCACGGCAGTTTGGGTGTGTCTATTAAGGAATAAATATGGAAATAAAAATGAGGAAAGGATGGTTCTACAAGTCGTAGTTGAGAAATCTCGTTCTGCGAGATTGAAAGTACTATTGGCGTCGCTCCATGAACAGTTGGTAATATTTTAAAACGTCACAAATACTATACCTATCGCGAACGACCTTACGAAGGGCGATATAACGACGATATAATGAGAAGAATGAAATGTGAATGATTTATCAGAAAACAGTGAAGTACCGCAAAAAAATGTTTTCTGATCCGATAAAAATCTACGATTAATTTCGTAGCATGAGACAACAAATCAAATGAGAATTTGAAGTATGAATAGGCATTATTGGCATTCATATGTTTTATAATGAAAATTTAAGCTCTGCAAGATATTTAAACCTTTTACAAACCGAATCATGGAACTTCCGTTGGCGGCCTTACAAAAACGTTATTTCAACAAGATGGCACCCCTGGGCATACCAGTGCCAAATTGTCACAGTTTTTAAACGAGAACCAATTAGGTGGCCTAGTAGATCACCATATCTCACCCCCATGGATTACTTTTTATGGGACTATCTAAAAAACCAAAAGTATTCAAGATCCTATGAAACACTAAATTATCGTAGAGCAGTGAAAGATGCAGTAAATTGAATTGCGTCTTACAAAATAAGGCAATCGTGTGAGGGAGTCGTGAAACGATGTGGACTATGCATTCGAGAGAATGGTGGATTGTGTAAACAGTTGCTTTAATTTTATAATTTGATTTTGTCTGGTTTCATTTTGATTAAATAGCTATGAGGCTGCTGTTAGGAAATATGATGACATTCACTTGTTGAGCAATCTCTTAAATCAACGCCTGCTTCAGTCAAATTGCAAACGTCGTTATTTGTGATTATTTTTTACCGGACATAGGGGTGTTGCACATGGTTAAAAAGCTTTTTTGACGACGATTTCAAAAATGTAAAAATCCATTATGGTGGTTCATAAGAAAAGAAAAAGGCCAATATTTCATTCCCTCCCCAAGGGGGAGGGCGGGCTGCTCGAGCTTTCCGAGCTCCTTCAGCCACAACCATGGATTCCCAGCATACATACATACATTACGTATATATACATGGTGGGATTAAGGATGAGTGTGGCCAGGATAGGATCGTAAGGAACGGAGTTAGGGTTCTGAAGGGGAAAATACTACCCCAGCATTCGCCTAAGTAGCCGCTCATGGTGTGCATATACGCAGTAACCATGCCACTACTTGTGTATGAGGAAAACCCCCTGAAAAAAACTCATACAAGATAGACGGTAACTGGAATCGAACCCATTACCTCCCGAATGCTAAGCAGATCATGTGACCACTACGCTACCAGCTCGGTTCCATAAGAAAAACAAAAGTTCAATACGATTGCGTAAAACTTTGGAACTCTTTAAAAATCACTTTTGAAGTCAAGTTCAAAAAAATTAGCCTAATTGAGACTTTTATTCGGCCTTAATTCCGTGCAATATATTTGATATATTCCATATACGGTGGGGTGAAATTAGCTCATTGGAGGTTAATAGAGAAAATCGATCGTATGTTTAACGATTAGTCTCCAATTAGTCTAAAATCACAGCAATGATTTATCCAGTTTAAATCCGAATAAATACATTCGATGTGATGGGGTTGGAATTATTCGTGAGGGATTGATAGAAAAAAGGGGTGGTATGCAAATGGTTAGGTAATCTCAAATTGGTCTAAAAACTAAATACTTAGCTTTACCGATTTAAATGGTGTATTTTTCTATTTATACTTTTCGCTAGTAATTACAGTTATCGTCCTCAATAAATGGTAATATCTATCAGAATTGCTAGAGACGTTAGAAGAAATTTATGAATATGAAAATGATGAAAACGCAAACATGTCTATAAATTGTTAAGTTACCGCTTAAGCGATTTTATTCTAGCGCTTTACTGGAGCTGGTCTAAAATTGTACTTAATCATGGTTTTCAGTTTTATTGCTTTTTTGCACGACAATTTGTAATTTTTTTAAAGAGAATGAGGACACCATGCAGCGCAAATATTACTTGGAAGTGTTTACCTAATTTCAATCATAATGCAGTAATCACACTTTCTACTGCATTCAACCACAACTATTGCGGTCTGCCATGCCCAGTCGTACATCTAATTTTACCTACACATATGTGTCGTGTCAATTGTTTCTCGTTCATCTTTTTAATGTGAGCAAACCAACGAAATGTATTTCTCTCGTGCAGATCTACCATCGCCTTTCCCACGTCAGACTCATTAATTAAAAAAAAATTAAAAATCTCATGTCCATATCACTTATCTTACGTTCGTGTTTTTTCTCGCACCTAAGTCTCACTTTCATACAGTACTGACAGGACAAATACGCTCTTCTACATCGCCCGTTTCTCTACTATGCTCATCATATTCTGCCAATCATTTTCCTACCTGCATTGAGACGACGCTTACTTTCACCATCTGCAGTAAACATTCTACTCAAATATACAACCTCATCAACTTGTGGTACAATCTCATCCTGCAGGGTAAACATCGTAACCTTTTTGTTCACATTCATGATTAAACACTACAACCTTCGTTTTGTCCACGTTTACCTTTAGATTCATACTCGAACCGACTTCATCAAGCTTCCTTGGCATTGTTAGTAACTCGATCGCATTTTCGGTAAGTAAAATAGTAACAGCATACACCAGAACTCGTCCATTCATGTCACTAACTATTAAACCATTTGCATCAGTACATACTTACCTAACACATTTATCCAATTATGCAATAAACAGTCACGGTGACATAACACAGCCTTGTCACACTACTTGCTGTATTTTTAAGTATTCACACAAGCCCCGCCTCACCCTAACGCAGGCTCGGCTACCGTTATATGCTGTCCTTATTCCATTTATTAGGTATTGACTCACTTCAAATCTACAAACGGACAGTACAGCTTCTTCTTTATACTTTCAATCGCCTGCTGCAGAACACCCATCTGATCCACGAATCTCCTTCCTGTTATATGTATGTATATATTGCACGTACTTTATCAATCAAGTCTCTTCCAAATACATTAGCAGGTTCACTCAACAAGCTGATCCCTCTGTAGTTTTTGCAATCCCTGTTCCTCCCTTTACCTTAACACAGCGAAAGAAGAATAATCGCTTTTTGCAACCGATCGGTACTTTTCCACGCTTAAAACAATATTAAATAATTCACACAATCTTTCCCCAACCTCTGCATATCCACAATTCAGCATTTCACCATTTTTCTACTTTCGTATCGGCATCGCTTTCTTTGACTCATTAAATTCAATATCACATTATTTTCAATCCTAATAATTGTGTCATATATTATAGTTTCAAATATAGCAAATACATTTTTAAATCGATATTTATCTCCTTCACATTCTCCTTGTTTAACTCAGTCGGTTTATTTTCACTTCCTTACAACTTTGTAAAATGCTCTTCCCAGCATTTGCTCAATCTGTACTCATTCCATATGATCTTGTTCATACTATTCAGCACTGCTATTCGCCTTTACTCATCCTTACTGCCTCAATGTACTACTTTCTCAATCTGTACATTTCATATATCTGCTTTTTCTCAGTTGTTTCTTTCTTTTGTTTTATATACATCCCTTTTTAAAGTCACTTCACCAAGGGCGCCTTTTCTGGTTACCCACAGTTGCTAGCTGCCGCATATCTGTGCAGTACAATCGACAATATCATTTGATTCACACTCAAATCTCTGTTCAAAGCTTCTGCGTGCCTCATTATCAATTCGTCAACTACACTCATCTGCTTTCTCCTTACCCACTTTTGTCGTAAGCACACTCTACATACAACTACAAAATTATCCGTTAGTCTCTCCGATTCACGCGTTACTTTTGTATCCTTAACCAGGTTTTTAAGTCCTTCACCATAAATGATTGAGCCAATCATACTTTAGACTAACCTCTCTACTTATATACATATGAACACTTTTATGTATAAACCATGTATTATATACAAACAGATTTCTTTCTACAGAAATATTGACCAGGTGTGCACCATTCTCATTTATTCTCTACAGCATTCCAGAAATTTTCACATTCTGGGCCGTCATCACATTACCTAGGGAGATACCAATTCGTACTGTTTAACAACCTTTCCGCTTTTTCGCTTACTAACTCCTTTTACACCATGCTTTTTCGTTTCAATCCCGCACCACTACCATCCTCCATCTCCGCATCCTCTCCTTTGCGGCGAAGATTGCATACAAATCGGCGAAGATATGACAGAATGGTATGCCTTTGCATAAAACATATCTTTAATATTGTTAAGGTATTTAATGCTTTACCTTTCAATCTGATTCAGTCAAGCAATCGTGCATTTAAACGTCAAGTGCATAAGGATGAAACAGCCTGAGCATTCTCTTTTATTTTTACATGTCCTGTATTCTTTTTTTTTACTATTATGCACATATGTTTATACTCTTAAGAGATTTATTTACTTTTGCTCCGTGTGGACAGTGCATTTTTTTAAACGTCAAATTTTCAGTTTAGGTTAAGTTCTATTTAGTGGACTTTTTGCCTTTTGCGGATATTTTTATATTGTCTACATTCTCTAATAACGGTATCGTGCTACTATTACTGCGTGTTGAAATTGGTTAAACTACTTACTACAAACGGCGCTAGCTTTCCGCGTGACCCAGATCGTAATTCTATACAAGCTAGGATACCTACCCAAGCAAACAGTTGCCTGTGCTACGGCCTCTAGGCCTATGTGGTACCTCGACATACCTCGAGCACTAGTATGAGCCAGTCTACCTTGTAATCAAATAAAAATTTCATTAGATAAAATGCTTAGTAGTTTGAAAATGTAGACGTTGACGATTATCATACAATTAAAATACTTTGGGTATTTAGTATTTTTTAATTATCTTTTATATAAACTTAAAACATTTCGATAACAATTGTAGTTATCGTGCTTAATAGTTTATTTCTGACTTTAATTGTAAATAATGTCACAAATTCTGATTGTCAAAAAGTACATTTCCGTATACCTAAAAAGTAATAGGTACGTTTGTGTTAAAAGTGTCTAGTATAATATAGGGACCGGAATACTGTCAAAATACAAAATAGTTTTAATAGACAAGAAAATATGTAATAAAATACTTATCTTTTTTGGGTTTTTTAATCGTGTATTTGTATATTAAAGTTATACAATCTAAACGTTTCGATACCACTTACAGTTATATCTGACGAAGATAACTGTAAGTGTTATCGAAACGTTTAGATTGTATAACTTTAATACACAAATACACTATTCAAAAACCCAAAAGAGATAAGTATGTTCTTATACGTAATAATGGTGAAAGTTTACATCCATAGGTATTATGATAAAGAAACAGTCACTCTGCCATATTGAAAAAAAAATTGTATTAGTGACATCAAAGTATCGACAGCTATAGTCCGTAAAATGGATGATTGCGAATTTCGGCTTAGCGCTTTATTTGGCGTGCACACTCGTAGTTTGTATCTATTTCGTTCTAACACACAATATTTGGAAATAGAGAGAATGGAACTAAGACGGACACTATAGGTTTAAAACATCTGTATTTGTGTCAAGTGTGTTAGAAGGAGACAGTAATATTTGTTTTGGGCGTCTCTTTAAAGACTAAATTGTCTGTTGTAATACTTTGACAGTGGTATTCAAAAGTTTATTTCGCCCGTTTGTAACTAACAACTAAATATGTTATATTCCTTCAATTTATAAAAAAAAATTAAAACATAATTGAAAATGTAATAATGTAAATTAATTTTATAAACAAAATTACCTTATAATGAACTACTTTCTAAATAAATACATTAAAGAATGTGGGTCATTAATATATCATTATTTTATTCAATCTAGCAAAGTCTACAAATATGTATGCAAATAATTTAATTTTGTTCAAACCATTTATAATATTAAATTTCAATATTTTTGCAATAAATAAAAACTACAAGTAATAACTGTAAATAAGCATATAGTTTAATATGCAGTTTTAATTAGAAGAATGTAATATTTACATAAAAAAAGCTTTTATCTATGACCACCCTATAATGAAAAATTTAATTGATAAGTTTTCATGTGCAAAGAACTCCATTTAATAAATCGTGCGTAAATGAATTAAATCGTGTGTAAATGAGCAATGTAAATTAAATGGGACTATCATTATTAAATGATTTCTGTTGATCAACGACGCCAAACGACAACAAACAAAACAAAATTTATTTGTCAATTGTGAATTATGAAGACTCTAAATTACAATTTGTCAGTCCTGTTAGCGAGAAACGGCTAATTTTATTCTAAATTCAATGGTATTTAATCGCGGAAGCAGCCAATAACATAACTTCAAACTTGTTACCCGTTAAATCTAAAAACTTATATATGAATACGTACAAGGATTTCTTAGATTGGTGTAACAGAAAGAACGTAAGCAACTATACAGAAAACGTCTTCATCGCTTACTTTTCGGAGAAGTCCAATAGTTCCAAGGCTTCGACCTTGTGGTCACATTATTCGATGCTCAAGGCGACTTTCAACATAAATAAGAGCATCGATATATAAGCAAGTTTACTAAGCTGATTGCCTTTTTAAAACGTACATCAGAAAATCATAAACCGAAAAAATCAAAAATATTCACTCTGCAAGAAATTGAAAAATTTATCTGCGAAGCTCCAGATAACCAATTTCTATTGATGAAAGTAAAAAATTATAAATTTTAATTGATTAAGTGTATTTATAAAATAACTTTCTAGATTGTGGCACTATTTGGAATTTCTGGAGCATGCCGTCGTCAAGAGTTGTCAGAGATTCAAACAGATGATATTCACGATGCAGAAACAGCTTTAATAATAACTATCCGGGAATGCAAAAATAAAATACCTAGAACTTTTACTGTTGTTGACAACAAGGATAAAATTCCAAGTTTTTTACAAATCTATCGAAAGTATGTTTCTTTGCGTCCAGCGGTAACTGATCACAAACGATTTTTCGTCTTTTATAAAAATAATAAGTGTACAAAACAGCCCGTAGGTATTAATCAATTTGGCAAAATACCTTCTCTAATTGCTAAATTTCTCAATCTAACTGATCCTAATGGCTATACACGACATAGCTTCAGGCGTTCATCTGTTTCCTTATTAGCAGACTCGGGTGCAGATATTTCTACAATTAAACGGCATGGAGGATGGAAAACCTCCACCGTTGCAGAGGGTTATGTCGAAAACTCCCTCCAAAATAAAAAAACAAACAACCAGAAGAATCTTTGGAATAGAAAATCAACAACTGCAAACTCAGCCATCGACATGTCAAACACACTATTACGAAAGAAGTAGTGTACAAAGAAGGAAAAGAAAATATTCCGAATGTCATAATTAGTAACATTAATGATTGTACAAATTTGGCAATTAATGTAAATTTGAAAAAGTTGACCGAATAAAATTTCTTTCTAAGTAGGTCATAGATAAAATATTGTATGATACACATGTGTGAATGGCTTTTATGCACGAATTGCGAAGTTTAAAGCACGAGCCGAAGGCGAGTGTTTTAATCGCAAGGAGTGCAGCATTCACACACTTGTATCATAAATAACTATTTTACAATTAGAGTAGGAGAAATTAACAAAAAGGATCTAATTTACAACTTAATTTGTAACACTGTGTTCTTAATAATAACAAGATTTGATTGAGAATTAAAAAAAAGTGTACTCTCGACGATTTAGTGTAACGTATTTAGGCTAATTTTAAAGCTTCTGCGGTTCTTTTGTTCATTGCGTCAACATTACACTGAGGACCAACGTTATCCTTTTCGCCAGAAAAATATTCATACACATAACACATTAAACACGAGTTCATCGCAACGTTCGTTTAAAAACTTTCCTGGCATTTTACGGTTGTTACAACAATAGTGTACAAACAGTACTAAGGCAAATTTTAAATCTGTGTAAAATAATGATATATTATGACCCTACATTCTTTAATGTACTTATTTAGAAAGTAGTTAATTATAAGGTAATTTTGTAGTTGAAAAATATCACGAAAATTATTTACCATCTTGTATTCAATTTAATAACATAATTGAATTTCAATAATGTTTATAAAAATAAATTAGATTATTATATTTTCAATTACGTTTTAATTTTTTTTTATAAATTGAAGGAATATAACATATTTCAGTAGTTATTAGTTACAAACAGGCGAAATATTTGAATACCACTGTCAAAGGATTACAATAGACAATTTAGTCTTTAAAGAGACGTCTAAAACAAATATTACTATCTCCTTCTAACACACCTGAGACAAATACAGATGTTTTAAACGTATAGTGTCCGTCTTGGTTCACCGCCCGTAGCTACGATAATGTAGCATTCCATTCTCTCTACTTCCAAATATTGTTTGTTAGAACGAAATAGATACAAATTACGAGTGTGCACGCCAAATAAAGCGATAAGCCGAAATTCGCAATCATTCATTCTACGGACTATACTATTATTTATGACGCATCTTACAAAATAAAACAAAATAAATCTGAATGATCATTGACGTTAAAATAAATTTTTATTTCATTTTTCATTAGTCCATAACACTGTTATGTTACATATTACTTATATGTATAATATTACTTCACAAAATAAAACATTAATTTTCGTAATGTTCACGAATAAAGGGAATATGTAGTATTGAATCCCAGTTTGGCATGGCATATTCCATCATAAAGGTACTATTCATATGTTACTTTTAACGAATTCATTGATTTACGGAATTCAATACGTAAAGACCGAAATGTATACGTCCCATTCAACTTTTATTCAATCGACTAACATAAATGAAGGTGGCAAAGTTTCTTAAGTGGGCTGAGTAAGACTTTTTCTACGAAGTGTCTACTAATAATAACTGTACACTTGAGACGTTATTTTCCCAACAGTTTTATTTAATTTATCAATTTATACGTAAATTTGAAAGATTAGAAGTTGTTTATATTACAACCACATTTAGTATAAATTTAATAAAATCAGAGAAAAAATAGTGTAGTGTTCTCAGTTTCGATAATTATCTTACTCGCTTTAGTTAATTTACGGCTGTTCTTACATTTGATGCAATTTTTGAATATAATGGCCGTTTACGATGTTCTCTAACGCAAGCAATTTACGAGAATCTTGATGGTATTACTGTGAATCTGTATAGAAAACGACAAAATACAAAATGCATGGTACAAAAGGAATTATTGTAAATGTATCTGAAGTGATTATATATCGGTTATTAGAACGGGCAAAGGGGGAATATTTTACGGAATTCAATGCTGGCAACAAATCTCATTTCAAATTCATCCCGACTTCCTTCAATTTTGAGATATTTTGAACAAACTAAAATTTGCCGATTTTAAGTTTCTTCAATAACTCAATAACGCATGCAACCGCTGTTGTGAAACTGTGTTTATAGTTAATAATAAAGAAAAATTAAAGCTCGTGGTACAAAATCTACACTAAACCAAAGATAAATACAAATAAAATTTACATTAAGGTTCTTTATACATAATTCTAACTGACGTTGAGAAACCAAACGGATAGTTACAACATCAGGGCTACGAGAGTCACTGATATATTCTAGTCAATGTAAAGGGACAGAGCAAATAAGTAAACAATGGTTAACAATACAAGTTACATACATAGAATTTGTTCATTTAATCAACAATCAGTGCTGTAGATAACCGTACAACTAAATAGTTCAATTGAAATCACTTTGTTCAATACAATTGCTACACAATTTCCTCTTGTGCAAACAATCAGTAGATTGGTGTATACAACGTGACCAAGATAAGGATCTTGAAAACGGTAAGATGCGAAGGCGGTTAAATTAGAGAAAAGTTGTATAATTTAGGGCATGTTCACATGTAATTTGCAAATGTTCATTATTGTTTATCGTTTGCGAGATTTAAAAGAAAATGCGATTTTTGGGTTTTTCTGTTTTCGTAATTCCTTCATTTATTTTAAAAGATTTTTAAAAACCAAAGGTACTTACTTCTTCATTGTCACTTTTTGAATCTATTAGATGGCGTTTTCAAATTTTTTATTCGACGTTTCGTCTACCAGAAACCATCATCAACTTTATTTTTTTATATTGCCGCAACCAACGAAACACACTGTATTCGATAGTATTTTTTATTACGAATTTAACCATGTATTACACATTATTGTTTTTGAAGCTGAAAAATTCGGATTTTCATTTTTACATTTTTCATATGCTATCGTTAATATTAGAAGGCTTTGATAAAATAACACTTGTTTAACTTGTTTTATTGCATTGAGACCGTTGTTGCAATATGAATTGTACGTATTTTAAGTTGTTTTTATTACCATTACTTCGTAGCTTCTTTTTTGGTTTTGTTTAATTAATTTCTAATTATTTAATCAATATGTGGATCTATGGAAAGACGAAATTTTACAAACGAAGAAAAGTTCGATATGTTGAAATGCTACATCTTGCCCCACAGAAATTGTGTAGTTACTGAGCTGACGTATTTGGATAAATATCCTGACCGCAGGCAACCTGGTAAATCCATTTTTAGACGTTTGGAATCTAATTTAAAAGAATTTGGTGCATTTGCAAAACTTGCTCTATCCCTTCAAAAACAATCTGGTGACGAAAAAGCTAATACCGTTTTACAAGCCGTTGTTGAAAACCCTGAAATATCGACAAGACAAATTGAACATCGTACTGGTATAGCTAATTCTACAGCACAATCCATTTTAAATAAGAATAAGTTTTATCCATATAAATTTGGAGTTTGTCAGGGTCTTAGACCAGCTGATCAGGACCGGTGAGCAGGTTATTACGAATGGTATACTAGAAAATGTGACGAAGATCTAAATTTTCTTTTTAAAATTTGGTCTGATGAAAGCATGATAACCAACAATGGAATTTTCAAGCGACGTAACAAGCATTATTGGGCAAAACAAAATCCTTATTTAAAAAAAGAATCAAGACATCAACATAGATTTGGATTTAATATGCGGATGGGCATTTTGGCACGAAGAATAATAGAACCTTTTTATTTACCACAAAAATTTAAATGCCGAACGATATCTTAACTTGCTAAGGACTGATTTGGAAAATTCCTTGAATGAATTACCTCTAGCACTTGTTAACAACTATTGGTTTCATCAAGATGGTGCCCCAGCACATAACTCAAGAAATGTACAGGACTGTCAATGCGGTTTACAGGAAAATGGATTGGAACTTACAGTGCAGTGGCTTGGCCAGCCAGCATAATAAGAATAGTATGCAAGTAAACGGCGTAACATAGAGGTTTTAATTAGGGTAAATTATTATGTCTATTGCATAAAAATTACAATGGTATCACACTTAGTATCAAACACTATAAATGTCTCGGAAATAAATGCGGGTAATATTTCTTCCTTTAATAGTTACGGTACCAAAACGTTGTAATAAAAATAAAAAAGATAAAAGGGTAATCTTAGTTTTTATGGTTTTTGTATAATCAAATTTTTTTAGGTAATAGAAATCAGGTTTTCCGATTGTATTGCTAACAGGGTACGGAATCTTCAAGTTTTGTAAGCTTGAACATATTTTCCACGATCGGGAATACTAAACTTTCGTTGTATGCAGTCTGTTTTTTTTTTATTGTTATTACTTTATGTAGATAGTAATAATTCATTACTACAAATATCCAAGACAATAAATCCCTTACGTTGAAAAACACTGGAACTGTGGCAGAATCTGTAACAAACAAAATACACCCACGTACCCCTTACGAATAAATGTTAATAATACTTTCTCCTTTAATAGAGTTAGAAGTTCTACAAAACCGTGCCAATATAAATTTTACAAAAGGGCAATAATAGTATTTTTGTACAAAAGAGAACAGAAACAAGATTTTTAGATTTGATTACATATTTTGCATATTTTGATTTTATTATTTATCAAAAAAAATTTAATTATTATTAAAATAATTCAATGACAAGAAATGCCATTGTGTTACATGGCGATTTTTTTGAATTTATCAAAATGATTTAAACAATTGTAATTAAAATTAGTTTTATTAAAAACTCGGTATCTCAATGTTAAATATGATTATACTGATCGCTCGGGGGGCCGCGCCAAGCTTATAACTTAAAAACTAACGGACTTTTTTTTAAATTTTGGGTGTTTATATTAGAACTAATTTCCAATCACTTGACATAAAAATCCAAGATGGCCGACTTTCGGTTTTTCCGGAAAGGAATCCATGTCTTGACTTTTAAGTGCAATACCCGGTATATTTTTGCATATTTGGATTCTACGAGTCAAAATACATACAAGCCATGTGTCAATTGTCAGTTTGATAGAAACATTTTGTTAACTTAAGACGTCTGAGACAAGCCAGAGTACTCAAAAAACATCTTAGACCATCAAGAAAATATTTTTTTCTTAAAAATATTGCTTGGCTTCAATTTTTTGTAAGTAGATCAATTTAATTGATACCATTTTTTTTTGTTAGTTATTTAAGGAAAAATCACTTATTTCAAATGGGACATGTATTGGGCCATACCTGTTTTAATCTATAATGTTGTTCATTTTTATTGTAGAACTAAATAAAAGTACAGTAGTTTTACTTAGTTCTCGTACAAACTTTTCACTTTGAATTTAACAATTGCAAGTATCTTACACTTAAAATTGTTGCATTTTGCAGAAATCTCGTTTAAACCGTTGTCAAATGAACAGATTAAAACAGGAATGGCCCAATACGTGTTTCATTTGAAATAAGTGATCTTTGCTTAAATAACTGACAACTGGTATCACTTAGATTGATCTACAATACATTGATGCCAAGCAATATTTTTTAGAAAAAAATGTTTTCTTGTTAGTCTAAGATGATTTTTGGGTAGTTTAAATTGTGCCTCAGACGTCCAAGTAAAAAGAAATGTATTTTTAATAATTTTTTTCTATCAAACTGACATTTGATACTTGTGTTATTTTGACTCGTAGAATCCAAATATGTAAAAACATACTGGGTGTTGCATTTAAAAATCAAGAGGTGGGTCATTTCTGGTCAAACCGGAAGTCGGCCATCTTGGATTTTTATGTCAAGCGATAGGTAATTAGTTCTAATATGAACACGCGACAAAATCCCTTAAGCTTGGCCCGAGCCCTTGATCCACCCGGTATAACACCTGATAATGTTTCACAAGCGTGATGAAACCCGCTAAGTGAATGTGTCACTTTTGATATTCATTGCGCTCATCGCTCCATCTTATGTATTTTATTTGATTCATCTTCCCAAGTCAAACACTTATTCTAACTTTATATATTTTTTGTCACACTACCTAATCAATACAATCTGGCCAGTGTAGCAAAATGATGAAATTAAACATAGTAATGAGCACATGAGTCCTGTACTGTTATTTTACGTTTTAGCGCGATTTACTTAAAAAATATGAGTTTACGATAAACTAGAAGAGCTTTTAGAATCCGTTAATGGCCTTCCACCCCTGAGATAGATCTAAATTACCTATATTATTTTCAAGATAAACGCACAGAGTATCATGTAAAACTCATGTTTCGGTTTAAATATACTCGTAAAGATAAGCGAATCGCGAAAAATAAAATTTAATGCTCATGTTTTTTTTTTTGTTACAGAAACAACGAACTACAAAGAAAACAACCCTTGTAAATAATATATCATAGGAAATAAATGAAGACAATATGCTAATGTATATGAATTTATAATCAACGCCAGTGTTGAAAAACTGTCACAATGCATAAAGTAAATTTCTCATAATTGAATCGATTGTGGATAAAACCTTATTTTAACGCCAAATAAATAAACATCTAATACAAAAGAAAATAAACTGAAGGATTTTAATAGGAAACATAAATCACATTTCCGGAAGGAAGTCGATGTAACTTTGACAATAAAATATTCCTACAACGAATGGCATCATCATTCTCTTAATACATTTTTACTATAATACGTTAGTAAGTTCACCAGAAATAGAAAGAAAAAACTTTTACGTAGTTAAGAACTATCATCAAACTGAAGCGCGATCAAGAATACGATCTCCTAATCGTCGATAACGACGGATTAATGGAGACCACCAACAACGAAGGAAGTGAAGATGAATCAGGATGGAATTGTAGTGTACATCCGAGTGTTTTTTTCTTACTGGGAACCCTTGTTCTTACTACTTGTGCAACAGCAATGTTATGTGGCGCTATTATGACAGATCATTGGGAAGAAGTTACGTGGAATAAAGATGAATTGGATGCAATGACTAATTATAGTTTACGAGTACAATGGTTTTTAGAAGGTAATGTGGCCAAAATATCAACAGACGATTCCAGAGAAAATGCGATGGCTTTCCTAGTTCCCATGCATGGTGGCATATGGACCTTGTGTCTCACTTTGACAGGTAATATTTATATTCTTTGTAGCATGAAGGGATTAGTGGTCTAAAAAAATCATTACATTACAATGTCACCGGATAAACAATCGTTAGTATCCGTAAACACCAATTAAAGGAAATGTTGTGTAGCATGGACATTTGGGTACTTACTAAATAATAAATAATATAATAATAATAAATTATCTTGGAGGGGATAAGCTATAAGCTGTTAGCCCCAACCAACAGAAACAAAAATTTCAATTAACACTATAAAAATCAAAAACAAAACTGAAGTATGACAAATATTAGTTATACGAGGGATGTTCGGTTACTAAGGTATATTTGCGCGCACACCGCCTACGTTGCTCCGATCAGGTTAAAACTTGCACGCATTTTAGATGTGCATATGTACTTCGTAGGTGGCTATTGTCATCGTTTTAGGTGATGTACAGGGTGGCCAACTAAGAATGCGAGGTACTATATCTGGGAAAACATCCGTCGTAGAGGCTTGCGCAAAAAAAGTTATTACTAAAACGGCCAATACAAAAACCTGGAAAATATTTTCAAGTTTCTCAAATGGCCGCTAGGGGGCGTAACTGCAATCTTGAATCTAAAAAAGTGATGTTTCTGTGAATTCTGCTATATTAACCAAATAAAAAAATAACTGATCTTTAAAGTCGAGGTTAATCTGAACTTTTTTGTTTGGCACTTTTTGACGTATGTCTAAAAATAAAGTGGTGGGGGGTATTCAAAGGTTTCCTTAAATAACCCCCTGTATCTTTGAAACGGCTAAGCCGATTTTAACAAACTTGGGCGCGTTGAAAAGAGCTTTTCTTGGGCTACAAATGTTAAAATAATTGAAGTTTTGTTAGTTTCACATGTCGTCGCTAGAGGGCTTTGTTCAACATTCTGACAGAAACTGCTAATTTTCGCAAAAAAATTAAATGCATTAGTATGACTTTTTTTTCATGACCAAGTAGCTAAATGATGCCTAAACAAGCTCGCGAAAACTGCATCTCGATATCTTGTTCCTAACCTAAAATATCGGCCAAAGAAAACTTTATACGTAAATTCCTTAAATTTCTATTTTTTTTTAACTATATTTTTCTGGAATTGTTTCTATTATGTAAGTTGTGGCCCTAAAAAGGACCGGTTTAAAGAAAGAAGGTTTTAATGCCCCCGTAAATGCTCGAAATGCTGACCATCACGCTCTGTGCATTGCTGAGGCCTCTTATGGGTAGACAAAACTGCAGCTTCAATTTTGGCTCTGAATAGGTTACCTAGAAATTGCGATTTTAAATGTTTGTAAATTTATTCACCAGAATAAAATCACCCTTTTTGAAATTACTACGGGCAAGTAAACAATGCTAAAAGTTGTACGAAAGGCCTATTTTTTGTTTGTTTAAATGCATATTCACTATGGATATATACGAAAAATTCAATTAATAGAAGCAGGTAATGGAAACAGAAACCTAAACAAAACATACATAATCCTCAAATTATAAATAGCTGTCAATACTTTCGCGTTACTTTGAGCAATTTTTGTGCTTTCAAAATGCGTTTTACGAATAATGAAGCTGTTGATATGCTTGCGGTTTATTTTGAATGTCTTCAGAATGCCGCAGTAGCTAAAAGAGTTTACGCGGCTCGATATCCAAATCGGCGTCCTAGCGATGTAAGAGTTTTTCCCCGATTAGTGGCGAGCTTACGAGCCAATGGTAGTTTTCGGCCTACGTTTCAACGGCAAAGAATTGGAAGAACACAAGAAATTATTAACCGCGTACTGGGCTATATTGAAGGAAATCCTCATGTTAGCACAAGAGCATTATCCACTGAGTTGGGCATATCACGGACAACGGTTCAAAATATTTTGGAGGGCCATAGGTAAGTTCTAATGGCCATCAAAATATATATCATGTCGTTTTGCATCAGGCCTTGAAAGAGGAAGATCTTGATCGAAGGTTAGACTATTGCCATTGGATGTTAGGCATGATACGTGAAAATCGGGAATTTTTATTTCAAATTCTTTGGACCGATGAAGCCACCTTCAGTAGTGACGGGGGAGTCAATCTGCACAATATGCATTATTGGTCTACCGAAAATCCTCATTGGTTGCGTGAAGTTCATTGCCAAGGACGTTGAAGTTTAAATGTATGGTGTGGCATACTGGGAGGCAGAATTATTGGGCCATATTTTTTCGAACAACCCCTAAATGGTATTGTATTTCTTGACTTTTTGGCCAATCAATTGCCGTTGCTGTTGGAAGATGTGCCTCTGGAAACAAGGCAAAAATTGTTTATGCAGTTGGATGGTCTGCTTCCATGGCCTCCGCGTCGCCAGACTTAACTTGCCTCGATTTTTATTTATGGGGGCGCTTAAAAGACATCGTGTTTCGGAGTCAACCTACTACTAGAGAAGATATAAAAAACCGGATTCGTAATACAATACATAACATACCGAGAGCCGAAATTGAAGCTGCAGTTTTGTCTAGTCATGAGAGGCTTCAGCTACGCATATAGCGTGATGGTCAGCATTTCGAGCATTTACGGGGGCATTAAAAACCTTCCTCCTTTAAATCGGTCCTTTTTAGGGCCACAACTTACATAATAGAAACAATTCCAGAAAAATATAGTTAAAAAAAATAAAAATTTAAGGGATTTTCGTATAAAGTTTTCTTTGGCCGATATTTTAGGTTAGGAACAAGGAGATGCGGTTTTCGCGAGCTTGTTTAGGCATCATTTGGCTACTTGTTCATGAAAAAACAGTCATACCAATGCATTTAATTTTTTTGCGAAAATTAACCGTTTCTGTCGGAATGTCGAACATGACGACATGTGAAACTAAACAAAACTTCAAATACTATAACATTTGTAGCCCAAGAATAGCTCATTTCAACGCGCCCAAGTTTGTTAAAATCGGCTTAGCCGTTTCGAAGATACAGGGGGTTATTTAAGGAAACCTTTGGATACTTTATTTTTAGATATACGTCAAAAAGTGCTAAACAAAAAAAGTTCAGATTATTCTCGACTTTAAAGATCAGTTATTTTTTTATTAGGTTAATATAGCAGAATTCACAGAAACATCACTTTTTTAGATTCAAGATTGCAGTTACGCCCCCTAGCGGCCATTTCAGAAACATGAAAATATTTTCCATGTTTTTGTATTGGTCGTTTTAGTAATAACTTTTTTTCCGCAAGCCTCTACGATGTATAGTTTCCCAGATACAGTACCTCGCGTTCTTAGTTGGCCACCCCGTACAAATTTAACAACTCTCAATCTTTTAAACCTATTTAATCAAAGTTAAATAATTACAATAACTGTTGAAATAGGTTGCCGTTATTTTCTAGACACAGATAAGCTCTCTTTACTGAAGAATTTAAAACACTGTCCAGCATTTCCCGCGAAATTGTATCCATAACCGATACTAACAAATGCTCTTCATTATCAAAACTACCATCAAATACTTGGTTTTTCAGGTAACCCCACAGAAAAAAATCCAACGGACTGTAAGTTCCAATCCATTTTCCTGTAAACCGCCAATGACAGATAGTCCTGTACATTTCTTGCGTTATGCGCTGGAGCACCATCTCGTTGAAATCAACAGTTGCTAACAAGCGCTCGAGGTAATTCATCCAAGGTATTTTCCAAATCAGTCCTTAGCAAGTTCAGATATCGTTCGGCATTTAAATTGTTGCGCTAAATAAAAGGTCCTATTATTCTTCGTCCCAAAATGCCCATCCACATATTAAATTCAAATCTATGTTGATGTTTTGATTCTTTTTTTAAATAAGGATTTTCTTTTGCCCAATAATGTTTGTTACGTCGGTTTTCATTAGACCAAATTATTTTAAAAGGAAAATTTAGATCTTCCTCATTTCCTAGATGTCATGGTTTCTCGCACTGCGATGTTTTTTACTTTCCAACAGAAACTAGGGTATTTACGCTGTATAGTTGGTTGCAGAATTGAAATGCTGCTGATACAATGGCTAATGGCTGTTTCTTTAACATCAGGTGACGTCAGAATTTCTTCGGAATCACCCATTTTTCATAAATTTAACAAAAATAATTTTAAAGAAAATGGCGACTAAACGTTTACATTTTTGTTGACATGTAACCATAATAACAATGTAACATTACAATGCCGGCTATGCTACCAATCCATTTAGAAAAAAAAAAAATGTTGAATAATTTGTTTTTAATTTTATTAACTTATTCCTTACAAAAAACTTTGTATCTAACTTGTTCGGAATATATTTTCCCGAATTCGCACTAAATGCAACACTCACTGCGGTCGTGCTGCAAACAAAGTGCTCATGTGGGGAAATTAACTTTTCGAACTAGTTAGGTAAATAACTATTCCTTGTTTGACACACTGTGAACTCTGACACTCTCGGTATTTCCTTGACAATGTCCAAAAACCAATAACATATTAGTATACTCTACATTGATATATCGCGTATTCAGGATTCAGCAAATAATCTTCAACATAATGAAGAAATTATGCAAAGGGTTAATTTTAATTTTCTGCGTCGTGTAAGTCTTTGCATGCGTGAAAACGGCGGGCATTTTGAATAACTTTTATGGCATATTTTTTATCGTTAAACACAAGGATATAAAATCATACAAACAAGGAAAAATCTTACCCTGTAATACCTTTCGACTCACTTTGAGAATTCATATGCGTCATTAGCTTCAAATGCGTTTTCCTCGGAAAGGGTTGCTTCTAGAGACTTCTATCGAAGTATACCTTTCTTAACTGGAAAAGACAGAGAAAAAGATTTATACAGCCCAAAATGACATACACCGTGGAAAAGTTATAGCGCTTGTGACGCTCTCTAGGAGATACAACAAAATCGTTAACAAATTTGAATTACTCATTTCATGAAAAACCTGTATACCAAATTTTGCGAAATTAGCACGAATTAGCCGAAGTATATTAAAGAAAATGTGATTTATTTGTCCAACTTTGACACCCTGTAGCTCGGTTATTATCAACGTTTAGACTAAGATACGTTTAGTTAAATCGACTTAATTTGAGGTATACTCTATGTGGAGAGCGTTGTAAAGACCTTTCCGGGACACCTTGTACATGTAAATAATTTTCGTATGTCAGAAATGGTAGAAATAGCGGAAATAAACGGAAATTTGGAAATATAAAAAAACGGGAAATAATGTACAAATTTGCAACAGTGAAAGAACCCTCGACTTTGTTTCATAAATTTAGATTAATTTGATAATTGTGTCATGGGTCTACTTTTTAGATTGAATTGTGCGCGCGATCAACACGTTTATATAATTCAAGAAAAACAAACTAATTAGCACCAATCGTATCGTAAATTTAAGTGTAAACTCTTAAATGAAAAATTTGAAAACGAATCTACATAATTTGGATTTGTTAAGATACTCTAAAGCATGGTTTTACTTCTGAATATGTTCTGCCAGGTTGTAATATCTTTAATAAATCGAAAGCAAAGACAATCATGTACAATCCACGAGTACAATCTTACGTGAAAATGTAAAAGCCTTATTATTAATTGTCTTTTCTATAAGAGCACGAAATACGATTATTCTCTTACTGATTCATTTAGTTTCATTAAACAAATTTTAAAATATGAAGACTTATTACATAGTTGGACCACATCTTTTCAGCGGTCAATAGTCAATTCAAATTCTCTTCATAACTTGTTCAGATAGAGCTTGGTCTTATTAGAAAACTTCCTAGACTACTATTGCAAAATAAAAAAATGCATTTGAAAATTCAACTCAATCAGGTCAAAAGGAAAATTTTGGTTTTATTCTCAAAAAAACGTACATATAGGATGTGAATTAAAAATCACTTCAGATTTGAATACTTGTAAATGTATAGGGTTATATCCGCTGCAGTTGATGCGTTCAAGCCACCGCTTGGGGTGGAATTGAAATATAAGAAAGACTATTATTTTTTGGCTAGCCGTTAAAAATATATTTAGATATACCTCGGAAAGTACTAAAGATAGAATTTTAAGGTAAACCTTTCATTTGCAATAATAAGTTAAAATGTTAGAAATTATTTTTAAATTCATACAACGATCGCTAGAGGACCAAACATGAACACTAAAACAAATAATCGAGAATTTCTCCAAAATGTTAAATGAACCATAATATATAATTTATGCACGGCACGAACGTCTACTAAACTTTACGGTTATCGTACTCTGTAAAATGGAATACAAGTATTAAGAAATAGTGTTCCCAAGCCGTTTATTCTTTTTTAAGGACGATAGCTGTAACTGCTACTACACATTATAAAATATAAATATACGATGTTAACCCAAAAAGATATGTATATTTAAGCAAATTTTGTACAATGACCAAGTGTATTGATGTTATTGAGTTACTCTTATTGAGCAATGCAATTTCAAACTATGCCGTTTATGTAACGTACCGTAATAATCATATAAATTGTCATGCGTCCATGATTTTATCATATATTTGCCGATAATTTTCAAAATTATAAATTATTTGTTAGTACCGTACATCTTCAATGTAGTGTAAACTCTCGTAATTGGATGTAATAACGCATCAACGTTTGGAAAAACTTTTCTACCGTAACGTTTTCTTTTGCCTTTTATCTATTTAAAAGGTTTAAGAATTTTTTTGTTATTTTCTAAAACAAAAATGAAACTTTTATGTTGATCAGAGTAAAATGAAAGTTTAAAAGGAAAATGTGATTTACATTTTTGGTATCGATAGTTCCGGAAAACCCCGTTTACTAAGTTGAGAGGAAACATTGTTCAGTGTCTTTGTAAATAAGGATACTTTGTATAAATAGATGTTCTCCTTATTTTAAATTGAGTGAATTTCGTTAAATCAAGTTGAAATTGCATAATATACCACTAAAGTAAAATTACATTGTATAGTAAATCTTTTGCAAAAGTTAAATTTAGGCACCAGTTCAACACCGGTTCTGTTGATAAGAGTTTGGTTTCGAACAAATAATTTGTCTTTATATACAGGGCAGTAAAGGCTGGCCAAAATTTCAATTTACCATATATCCATTACGCAGAAAAGGTTTCGAGAAGATGTAGGTGGAGTTTGAATTCGTGGATCCGCGTACTTAGGAAATTTGAGTACCTTTTTCTTTAATTGACTAATTAAATGGGAAAGGTTTAGAAAACCAATGTGGTGATAAGTGAAATTATTCAAGCAGGCAGTAGTAGCTCAGGCGTAGAAGCGTCCAGTTTTTTTTTTCGTTACGATGACGAAGTGATTACCGCTCACCACCCAAATCAGGAATCATATAATTGTCCAACCTTCACGAGACCAGTTAATCGTTACGTGCTGTTGTTCCATATGGACTTTATCGAGATCCACAAAGACATTTAGTGTTTAAAGTTACCAAGCGCTTTTGTCGTTCTCTGGAGAAGCCTTCACTTTTTGGCGGAAAAATACAACGTTCGTTCCAAAGTTTCAAACGTAAAGTTCACAGTGTGCCCATAACCCGAATAATCTGCTGTAAATAAAAAAGTCTTGTGTTTATTTCATTATAATGCTATCTGTATGTATAAACGTATTAATGTACTGTTCTGTTGGAGATTAGCTTCTGATTATTTTATCGTTTAAATTTTTAAGACCAGTGCATTCATTCATATAATAATCTAAATTTATTTGAGCGTTCTATCTATATTTGTTATTTTGGGTATATCGAAATTACAGTAATTCTAGTAAAAGGCCGTCATGAACCTAGCTAGGGTCACAGCCCATTTAGATAACTAGGTGATGCAACTCGCATATCAACAGTATTGCTTCCGATGTTTTATTATTTATTTACATTACATATCTTTAGTTTTTTTTTGTTTGTTTAATGTGAACCGATTATTACACACCATCCGACAGCACGCATTTTTTTTAATGTTTATTGTTTCTTTAATTTGCTCTTCGAATTAACGTCATTAAATTGTGTTATTTTAAATAAAACAATTACGGCCAAAGCTTTTCAGGTGATTATTTAATTATAGCGTAACATTGCATTATTTTCTTTTATGATTTGAGCATAATAAATTGCAATTTCAAGCGATTGTGTACAGAATTACAGTGTGTTTTGGTTGTGGAAGTGAAATTACTTGAGCATCGAATTAAAACGTAACGTAACAATAGATTGATTTTTTGCGACACACGCATTAATTTTAATTAAGCGTGCAAATATTTTGGAAGCCTTTCAGGTTGGCGAGACCTGCTGGTCCCAGTGCCGCCTGCGAAGATTACGTTTAGGTAAGCAAGATATTTGAGTATTTTGAGCAAGCTGTGAACTGACGTAATTAGGTATTTTAACCCCTATTCCAAATACTCTGGTGCCCTTATCCGGTTTTATATCGTTTCAACCCCCATTTGGATATTATATGATAAACTAAGCTATTGTACGCAAAATTTAGTACACCAAACCCACCCCGACCGCTACTTAGCCGAGCAAAAGCCAAGTTTATCTGTTATTTCGTTTTACTGCCAGTTCATACCGTAACAAAATGCGTTTTTACGCATGAGATTTTTTTTGTTTTGCTACACTTTACGCCACTGACAATTTTTTAACGTATCGTACAATATCATTAAAATGTTATTTAAACAAGATAAAGGGTAGAAATTATAATCACAACACTGGATACTTTCGTTTTCTACCGATCTTTGCGAAACAGTAGCGCTTACATTTAAAGGAATTAATCCATTTACTTTCAAACACAGATTAATTTATCAAATAAGTTTTGGTTCAGAAAAGTTCAATTATAGTGTACAAACGGGAGAAGGTAATTAAAATCTCATTGAGGGATCTTCAATAGTTAATGTTAGTCTACAATTCACAGCAAAAAATAAATTTTGTCCCAGAAAGTTTTATTTTTTTATAGTGTATTTAAAAATGTTGCAATTTTTGTGAATTCAATCTGCCCAAAAACACTTTTCTACCTTGTTGAGTTCAAAAGTTACAGGGAGAAATATATTTAATAAAAAATGCGATAAAATGGTGTTAGCCAGTTGGAACTTGATAAACCTACAAATTTATTCTTGTCAAACTTGACAGACATTTCACTGTCTAGACACAAGTGAACATGTTAATTTATGGTGAATGCACCAAGAATTCACTGCGAGCACCCACGGTATCCAAAGCAGCATCACCCTGATGCAAAACTGTTCAGTGGTTTGGAACTAATTTTACGAAATAATGAAGGCGCATTTTCAAGTAGAAAATCTATTTCAAAAAGAATATCCAACGACAACAATGTCGCAGTTATTTTAAATTATTTTGAGAACAACCCTAGCAAGCAAGCAAGTTGAGAACAAAATTTTAAATATTCTATTATTCAGAGTTTTGAATACATACATATATATATATATATATATATATATATATATATATATATATATATATATATATCGACAAACAAAATACACCCACGTACCACACAAAAATAAAAAAACACCGACCGCGTTTCAATAGCTAAGCTATATTCCAGATTTTTCATAAATATCACGATTACAAATTACCCAATTTGAAACTTTTAACTGAAACCCATGAAGAAAAACGTCTAAATTTTATTTTTAATGTAATGATTGATCAGGAAGGAAGGGATCAACGATTATTTCACCCTATTTTATGGACTGATTCGCTATCCCGAATACGTGAACATTTAACTAAAAATTGTTTCCCACGTCAACCATGATGAGTTGAAGTTTGGTATTAATCCGAACATGTTCTAAAAGAACTTTCCATCTTTCCTTAACCCCTTCGGGCCCATGTTCCCTCTCTTTGCACCATAACTTATACGGAGCCATAAGCCAGTGTTGTGACTACTGGGAACAAACTTTCTGTGTGAATAACTAACTGGATATCGTTTTAAGACTGGGTTATAACTTATCAGTAGTGGAACGTGGGTTAAAATCGCCCACAGATAAAATTAAATAGTCATAGCATATCTCTTAATCAAATACATTCAGATTTTCCTGGAGCATTGCATCGGTGTGTTGTGATCCAGCTGCGAACCCAAATCTTGTTTTCAACCGGCGATAGTTGTAAATGTAGATATATAAAAAACACATTTCATAGATCCTTATAACATAAATATGGGGGCAACCGATACAACCGACCAAAACACGGAACCATATGACTGACCGAAATGGTCCACTTCGTGACCACTTAATGCGCCATCAAGATTTTACGAGTATTTTCTCCCAAAATGGATACTAAAGTATATAATAGCAATGAGGAACACCAAAAATTAAAATTCGAAAATCTAAATTATTATTCATAAGTCCCGTCAGAAAAATCCTGTCAACTTTAAACTTATAAAATATATTATAAGCAACGTAACAATCATCCTGAATTTATTCCATTTATATGCCACTGGTGTTTTGGCTGCTGGAATGGAAGTGGCTGCTAACTTAACACCGGTTACGACGCAGCCTATTTTTATTGTGTCAAAAAATTTCCGGAATTATTTATTTACGTCGATACTAGTGGGTCGACTTTTGGTATAAAACCACACGAAAAACCACTGTGTTATTAGCTTAAGCTAACGAGTTTGTTGATGGAGGCATCTAAAGAAAGCCATTGTTGTTGCCAACAATCATCCATGCCGTGTGTGAACGGATACAGCGAGATGTGACTTGTTCTGAAATTCAAGCATCTTTAGAATCTAGAGGATCGTAACATAGCCAATTCTGATTGGTATATATCCATTTGTTTGTCAAAAGTCTTCAAAGAAACTTAAAAAAGGGCGATTCCTATCATTCTTCACCATGGCATCGCGAGCGCAGACACACCAAAGAATCGAATTGGCGCATCATTACCTTTCGTATTCAAAGATTTCTTTTTACACCTGAAAAACTGCGTTTAAAACCCAACATCGCTTGTTATGATTAGTTTCAACGTATGCAAAGTGTATTGACCATTTTCCAAAACAATAACAAAAATCTTAACATTAAACTTTTGATTTTATTAGTTTCTCGATAAAAGACAATAGAAAACTTTTTCAAAAAATATCTTAGAAAACGAAACACAAATTTTATTAGGTATGTGGTTTACAATGATCATGACGTCATAACGCAATATTTTCTTTTCAATTGTTTATGAAGAAAAAAATACATAAAAGGAATAATGCAATCAGGTAACCTAACAACACAAATAATCCGCAACCACTGGTGAAAACGTTTAAACAATACGGTGTAGACACGTTTTCAAAAGCTTTATAAAGATGGATTTCCTACAATATACCGAGCTAGTGGAGTTGTGGCAAGACAATCTACGTAGCCTTCGGGAGGTATTCCCATTACGTCTACCCTGTATGAGATTTTTTCAGGGGGTTTTCCTCATACACATATAGCGGCATGGTCACTACGTATACGCACACCATGTGCGGTTATTTAGGCGAATGCTGGGGTAGTATCTTCTCCTACGGAACCGTAACTCCGTTCCTTGCGATCCTATCCTGACCGCACCTATCCTTAATCCCACCATGCGTACATACTTAATGTATGTATGTTGGGAAAGCGTGATTGGGGCTGAAGGAGCTTGGATATCTCAAGCAGGCCCCCTTGGGAATGGAATGAAACCCGTGGCCTTTTCCTTTTTTTCTTCCTTCAATATTGCTTACAACTATTCATTTTTAAGACATCATACTCTGCGTATCTTGTTTGCAACATTTTTCTGCCAATTCCGTATTAAGATTTTCACAAAGAAGACGCCAAGTCAAACTCTTTTATTCCTATTACATAAAACATATTAGATCTAATTAATAATACAATTTACTAATTTATTATAAATTTTAGCTGAAGACATCCTACTTTTACAACAAGTTGGATTTCCAGCAGTTCAGCCCTGTGTTAATTACTTAGCAGACGGAATGGATGGGGTTAAGGATTATGAACCTAGAACGGGTTGGCAACACAGTAAGTATCTCTTAATTACGTATCTTTCATCAAACACTTTGTTTCCTTATAAGTTCTTTAATGTAATTTCAGTAAGACAGAGTGACTAAATTGTTCAAAGTGTAATTTTTTAAGTATAACTGTGTACTTTTTCCATTACTAATTAAATTATGCTACTTTAATATTTAAAATTCTGAAAATACATTATTAAGGTAACTTTTTGAGTACTTTTAGGTGACGTTAAAAAAAAATTACAGTCATTAGTTCGCTTGTTATCCACACCAACTTTTGTTTTTTTTTATGGGAGCTATTTTGTATTTTTACACCACTGTAAAGAGCTAAAAATTTTGGTTTCAAAAATGTATGCATATGTAATTAAAAATTTATAAATACCTTCAAAAATAAATATTTTAATTATTATTAAGAATAATGCGTTGACATATCGAGTTTACCGTGTAAAAGAAATGAGCGTCGCCTTTTTACAAACGATATTTGCGATAAAGTGGGTATGTTGGAGGTGTGTTACAAGAGCAACAAAAATTTACAAAGAGTAAGTTAAATTATAATTGAAAAATGTTCCAAATTAAGATTGACATCAAAAGTTCTATTTGATTTAAATTCTTACCACATTTATAATGTAATCAGTTTAAACTAAAGAAAAGAATTTATGCACTAAAACTATTAACAAATAAATTTAGGTTCAAAAACTATTACTAATTTCAACGACTACTATGGATTACTATTTACACATTTACATATTTGGTTTCAAAAATGTATGCATGTGTAATTAAAAATTTAACTTCAAAAATAAATATTTTTATTATTATTAAGAATAACGCCTTGACATATCGAGTTAGCCGTGTAAAACAAGTGCAAATCTCCTCAACATTCCAGTGAAAATTTGCTTTCTTCTCATTCATTTGAGAGCAAATAAAATGACAGATCGTTTTCATAATAACGAGGGTATTTTAAGTGCAATAGAAATATACGTAGAGCAAGAGATTTATATTCGGAAAGATATCCTAAAAGAAGGAGACAATCTCTTATGATGTCCTCATCGTCGTCGTCAAGAAGTTAATGCTATTAAAGAGAATCAATCGTTATCGACAAGAGAAATGACAAACCTATTTCATTCAAGTGTTTGGAAAATACTTCGTAAAAATAAATATCGTTCTTATAAAATAAATTTAGTGCATAGTTTACATGAAAGATATGCTGAAAGCAGAATGGAATTTAGTCAATTACTATGAAGGTCATTAAAATTCGGAAAAATATTTGCACTTTTTATAAAACAAGTTGGAAAATTTTCTCGACGATATTCCACTAAATTAACTTAATTCAATTTATTTTCAACAAGATGGGGCCCCTGCGCACAATGCCCCAATAGTTCAAAATTATTTAAATCACAAATTCCCCGACAGATGGATAGGAACAAATGGACCTATATTTTGGCCGATTAGGTCTCCGGATCTAACCCCACTAGATGTTTACTTTTGGGGTTACGTCAAAGATAGTGTTTATTCGGAAAATATTAACAGCATTAAGCATTTAAGAGAAAGAATTATCACTGCTTGCAGAAATGTCCCAAGAGTTTAATCTTCGACGTTCTTCAGAACATGTTCTCAGAAGGTGCTCGCTGTGTTTGCAAAACCAAGGTGGTCAACTTGAACATTTATTGTGAATTGTGATGTGCAAATAGTTTTAATTGTTGAAAATTCGTTTTAATTCATCGTTGTGTAAATAGTAATACATAGTTGACTAATGTTTTCAAAATATTTTATTTAGAAATTTTATTTAAGGAGTGTAGGATTGTTTGTAACTAATATGTATGTAAACACATGATAGGGAGTAGCAGGTGCACGTTTAAAAATGCTTTACTGAAGGGGCGTAACGAACCATTGTAATTTCTTATACGCGCTCTTGATGTAAAAATGTCATTGCTCTGATTAATTACGGCTGAACGGGCCGCGATCATAAGAATATCTTTGTTACTTGGAAACTCGAGAGACGTAAATGTAAGGTTGTTACAGACGAATGCATATTTTTAAAATTAAGATGTCATGCAATAATTAATATGAAACTGTTCGAACATAAATTAATGTTTCTTGTTCTTTTTATTACTTTTGAAAGACGTGGGTTGATTTTTGGGGAGTAGACATAGTTAGTTTGAAAGCGGGGGAAAGGCAATTAGTCAGCGCGTCAATCGAGACAGATCGATTTTTGGGTTAATTAAATACCTTCATTGTAAACAGTTTGTCTTTAAAATAATTCTTGTGTACATTTTTCTTTTGAATTCTCCAATACTAACTTGTCTTTTCTTTCAGGGTTGAATCGCGTATGTTAACGATTTGCGTCTGTGATCAATTAAGGGAATATTTATTCTAGTGTATGTATTTTTATATAAATGCAAGCTCGCAGCCGATCATTTTGCCAGCCTATGTAACGTATTAAAAGGATCAAACATTGCCTTGCAAAGGTATCTTGTTCGTACGCGGATTCATTAAACTGAAATCTGCTAAAATAAAAGGACAGTACAGGGCCCTCTCACTCTGGTATTTGTGCGAATTAGCATTGTTGGTTGTTGGGTATATTTATAATTGCGTTGAGGTGGCTGGTGAATGGCTATAGGATGCCACTGGTTAATTGTATAATCCAATTGCCAGTTTGGTGCACACTGCCAAGCGAGACCATTAAACACCTCGAATTTTATTTTTATTGTTGTATAGATGAGTGTGTAACCGGAGAAGGGAGCACGGTATTTTTCTAACGCACTCAAACATATATATCGGTCACGATGCTAGTGATCTATTTATAACTTACCCCTGTAAGGCTTTGTTTTAATGAGTTTTTTTTGTCAGTTTGTGGAAGTAGAATTATTCGCCTGCGACCGGATTTCTCTTTGTATATGCTTTATTACAATGTGACTTATGGATTTTGTGCTTTAGTTGTCACTAAACAATTGGGTACTTGTAAATTCCTTGTCTGTTTTCTTTTGTCCTCGCCTTTACCTTATTACCTCTGCAATTTTACTGTTATTGTATTTTATATGTACCGTAATTTGCTTTATTGTTTTATGTGCTTATTTACTTAAAAACCGGCATGATTGGTTTTAAAAGGGCCACATGTTTGGTGTTACGATTTCTATTATGATTTTCTATTTTGATTATTTATTGTGCATGTGACTACTTGTGTTTTTTATTATTGTTTCTGTGTAACTAAACTGCTTTTTATTCATTTTCTCTTAATGTTATAATTTTGCACGCACTTTAACCTGACGTAGATTAACGGGCTGAACCACCTCTGCACAAAGTTCGTTGATTTTAATTTGAGTAGTTTCACTTTTTTTATCTGCCGCTCATGATGCAACATGTACCTCATCCAGCCTATCTCATTTAGATAGCACAACGTACCTAACACTAGACGGCCACTTCGTTTGATCAGATTTGAGGTTGGCGAGTAATTAAATATCAGGCTTGTAAATAAATTCTAATGTTTTAATTATTACCAGGAAAGTCAAAGTAAGGCAGCCAATTAATTTGAGTAAGAGTAACATGATTGTCAGTCAAGTCAAGATAAATCACTTAGCGATTGTTTTGTTCTTGAATTTGCATTATTGCAAATAAGTTCAAATTATGCTTTTCAAGATAGGGTACCTGGGGGACGCTACACTCCCCCCAGCAAAATGAAAAACAGAGCAAAAGAAAAAAAGATTTTCAGAAAAGTTAGCTGAACGACAAAAGCAAAATGCCAAATAAGATACTTAATACGCAATATAAAGCAAGAAACCCAAAATATAAACATTAGGAAGACAACCACAACTCTAGGAAAAGCAATGGTCGACATTACTAAAATAACTCAATTCGTTGAGCAGGATTTGCTTAAGGATGGTGTCTAGCGTTAAACAGATGCGACATTGGGCGTAAAGTTGAGCTAACTCCTTACTAAAAAATTGTACGCCATGTTCATTAATGATGTACTGAAGAGTACAAAACATGAGTAAGAAACTTTGCAACCGCTCTTACGGCAACAAGACTCCTGTTTGTAGTAGAGTAATTCCGACCAGCCTTCTACAATGACATACTGATGTAGCGAATTACTTTTTCTTGAGAGTTAAACTGTTGACTTCATCAACTCCAACATTTGAAGCATCCGTTTGAACGATAAAAAGATAGTAAAAAGGGGACAAGAGACGCGATATTTTATCAAACATGTAAAAGCTAACTCACGCTCGGACACCAAACAAAAGGAAGTAAGCGCAAAGATAAGGGAAGAGAAATTTGCTAACGAACCTGCCGTACTAACTCTCTACACCGAATATACGGTGGATATCAGAGAGAAGTAGTGATATAGTTGGGGCGGCGAGAGGTGTCTTATAACTCATCTTTTAGTAAAGCATGGTTTAAGATTTTAAAAACGTATGTCGTTATTGGTTCATGTAGTTAGTAATTTTGAATACCAACAAAACATCGTCAATGTTTCTAGATTATTTTCAAATTTAAGCAGCGCTGTCAAATTTAAATAAAATTATTATTCGAATATCTCGGTCTTAAAAATCCCCATCCACTCGTATAAATAAAATCGAATTTCGTTTAAGGTCTGTTCGCACTTATTCTGGCATGTAAAGTCCGCCGAGTGTGGGTAGTCACATGATAAAAATATATTGTACAACTGTAAACGATTATCAGAACCGAGACCGGATCAACAAAATTTCGTTTTGGATCTGTTTTACAAATTAATTATATCAATAATTTTCAATAAGAAACGAATTAGCTAGCAGTAGACAGTGCCCGAATGAAGTGCGAAAAGCTTGGTTAATTGCGGAGGATCGTTTTTAACCGACAGATCTCACTGCGTCAAAAGAGCCAAGACTGTAATTTTGTTATCGAAGCCACCTATGTAAACCTAAGTACAGCTACAGAGGTATAATAATTCTTTACAATGTTATAAAGTAACTAAGATTCTATTTTTTGCTTTAATTCAAATATTGGACATCTTATAATTAAAAGTCATCACCTTCACTTTCACTATCATCTTCACTCGACTCTCCGAGATTGATTACTAGAGGTTTTACCATTTCCTCAACTCTTTTTTTGAACGTCCCACCACTGGCTCATTTCCTTTTCAGCATGTAAAATACACTTTTGCACAGTTCTCCAGTTACTTGGTTTAATGAATCCTTTCATAGCGATAAAACATTCTCGTCCCTGAAGTCCTGTCTTCCAACGTTTTTGTTGTAATACTGTTTACAATTTGCCCATATTAACTCGATAGGGTTGAATTGGCAGTGATACGGAGGTAAACGTAAAATTTGATGTCCCCACTGATGAGCGATTTCATCAATTGCATATATTTTTGGCAATTTGTAACAATTCCACTTTTAGCATATCATTCGAATGAGGACTGTTGTGTTTTCTTAAAAATTGAAGATCTTCTTTCTTCCAACTACTTGAAGGTAATTTTTCTACTAATGTAGAATAACTGGCATTGTCAAGAATTATCAAACTTGGTTTTTCTAAATTTGCTAAAAACTGTTCTTGAAACCATTTTTGAAATAAATCAGCGTTCATATTATCGTGGTAGTCTGCTAGCTTACTTTTACTGGAAAATACCAATCATGAATTAGGTAAAAAACCATCCTTGTTGGCAGCACTCAGTACGATAAAACTAAAATTTATTCGGTTAAAAATATTTTTAACAAATCGGACTATTTTAATTGCCTCCTAGCGGTTTGTTTTTTGTGCTTTTCAAATCATTATCATAACGCTTCCTCGACTAAAAATCCACGTCTCATCCAAAAGGACAGGATCGTAACTAATTTCACAACTTAGCAAAATATTTTCGCAAAAATGTTGCTCGAGCACCAGCAATATGAACCTGCTCCATTAAACGCCTTCTTTCATAGCCAACTTCAAAACCAATTTTGTGTAACAATTGTTTCAAACTCGTTCTACTGAAGGTAACTATTTTATCTTCTTTAAGTTCAGGTTTGGAGTATTTCGATAGTAATATGTGACCCTAAAATTAAACAGTGATTAATTCTATTTCAACAATAATTTCTGAATTATATACCAGTTGTATGCATGGTGTAAATCTCTCGTTTCAAAACGTCTTTCCCGTATTCGTCGACATCCTCTGACTTCGACATCAAACGCAGCCTATGTTTTTACGGTGAATCCGGCGCCGATTTCCCAGATTCTAAAGCAAGACCCATTCTTGCCTTTGTCCGAGTTACGGTTTTCTCGGAGATGCCGCATGTGAGAGCAGTTCGCTGCAACATAATATTACATAAATATAAATTTAAATAATGAAAATTTTGTTAGCGTACCTGGACAATGGAAGTTAATGGTAAACTTGGACCTCCGTTATCGCGTTCCATCTCGAAATAATGCAGTATATTCAATAACATTACTTGAGTTGGGCTTAATAGTTTTGAAAAAAACTGTTGTTTACAAATGCAATGGAAACATAAATTACGAAGCGAAAGATAAATTATTATAACTACAAAACACGATGCGATTATACGAAACGAAATATGAAGAATAATTTGAGGTTAAATAGCCAAAAACATATCTGACAGCGTCATGCGCTTTGACTTTAGAATCGACATACGTTTTTAAGTCCTGCATTTAAAATATATAGCAGACGTATAAATTATAACCCGTCTTTCTTTAAGTGAGAACTTCGCACTAAGATAAAGGGAAACAGATGTATTTCACAGTAATAATTACATCCCCATTCTCGAGTCCGCCATGAGACACCTCTCCCCGGCGGTACTATAGGAACAGTAGCAGACTTTGTCTAAACCAACTTTATTTACAATATAATCCAAATATGTAAGTTCCGGTCTACATAAATGACATTTGTCCGGACATAAGGCCAGTATAAGACAAACCTGTAGACGTTGATCAAAACTAGGAGTAGAACTTACGATATCAATATATGTAAAACAATATGCAATATGAAACGCAAAAGGCATACGCATGAATTGAAATAATCCACGGCCACAGACCGTAAAAGCAGTTCAAGGATTAGAGACGGCAGAAAGTAAAATTTGCCAATATGAAGAACGTATATCAAAACTAGATAAATAACGGATGTCATGAAGATGGTCAAGAGTAGAACTAAGATAAGTTTCAGTAACACCATATTATCTTTCCGAAAAGCGTCTTTCTTTTTGGATCAATTGGATTGGATCAAGGGATACTAGAGGATTGAACTGACGTGAAGTTATCCACGAATTTTGATTTCGAGTACGTCTAGTTTCAAACGCCGCAAAGCAATAAAAAGTACTAAGTAATAACTAATACTTACACCTTGTTTAAACATTAATTACAAAACAAATTATTATCGACATTAAAGTTATAATTCCAGTTACGTTTATAACAGCCATGCCATATATGGGAACAAATGGCAATATTCAATGTTAATGGACAAAATTTACTTAAAAATAGTTTTATAGACTTTTGAAGTTTACATGTAAAATGCTACCAAAATCAAATTTGAAATACGATCAACTTCAACTAATTAATTTATGAATGAAGGTTTAAAATACAATCAACACATGCTGATTATATTATGCATTAGGATAAATCATGGCCTGTGTACAGGCTGTCCCAAATTCGAGGGCAAGCATGGGGATCTCGCTTATTATAAGAGATAGGATATAGGTTTAAATTCGGCACTTTTGCTAAATTCGATGCCGAGTAATAATCTGAAAAGAAATTTGAGCTAACTCGAATGGATTTGGTTTTATGCTGTAAAAACTAAAAATTTCGATTTTCGTTTTTCGCGTTTGGCCACCTTATTATTAGGAATTTTCAAAATTCGATTAAACATTATTAAGGCACCTTTTTACGCACAATACTAATACGGTATTAAAAATATTATGTGACGTTTCGTTTATTCTGAACCATCATCAGGTTTATTTTTTCTTATGGGGTTAAGATATATTTTATGTCGTTGGATGGAGAATGTTATGCTGATTTTAGCAATATATAACACTTTATGGTTTGATCGACTGCGAACTAAAATAATGAGAAAAATACGAAGAACAAGATTCCGCCTTCTTGGATCCAGCAAGGAATAATTACAGTAGTTCTACTTATTTAATTTGTTAAACTCGTTAGAACGTCCAAAAAAATATAAAAACAGTTAAACAATTTAAAAAAAAAACATTAACAAACAACTCAAACAAGTAGGTCTATGTAACACGGTCATAATAGCGACAACGCAAATTTATCGATAGGTAGCAACAAAATAATTACACAGACAAACAAACAAAAATTATTATAATAAATGTTCGAACAAGTTTCCTACTTCTTGAATACAGTAACGAATTCTTCTTCTACAATTATTTACGCTTCTTTGAATGGTTCGCCTGGGAATTTGACGAAGTTCATTAACAACCCTATTCTGGAGTTCTTCTATATTTTGCGGTGGCGTCTTATAAATCATATTTTATAAATAGCCCCAGAGGAAGTAATCTAAAGGGGTTAAATCTGGACTTCTTGCTGGCTACCTAAGTGGTCCCCTATTTCCCATCCATTTATCAGGAAATTCGCCGTTAAGATATTCACTTATTATCGCAGCATTATGAGGAGGAGCTCCGTCCATTTGCCACCAGAGAGCCTATCTTTCGTTTAGCGGAACATCATCCAAAAGGTCTGATATTTCGTTTGTTAGAAATGCGAGGTAGCGTTGAGACGTTAGGATACCTTCGTAAATAATTGGCCCAAGGAGCCTATCCTTCCAGATTCCAACCCACACATTAAAGGACCAGTAGTGCTCGTTATTACGATTAAACATTCCATTAGTGGAAAAATTGCACTCATCCATCCAAATTATTTGATTGAGAAAGTTGCGATTTTCCAGCATTTTGGTATTACGTTGGTTACAAAAATCCAACCGTCTCATATCGTCCCCAGGCCGAAGAGTTTGACTAACGTGTAACTTAAATGGTTTATAACGGTGTTGCTTTAACACTCGCCAAACTGTCGTTTTTGGTACTTCAATAGTTTGCTCTGTTTCGCTGGTAGATGTTGAAGGATTTTCTTGAACCTAAGATGGATAACATAAAGTCATAACTCTCCAAAAAAATGTCTGCTGAAATTAGCAGTGAAGTGAGTGGAAATTCTTATAATTAGTATAATACTAACAAATAGTACCTGATGTAATATTTCTTCTTCGGCATCTCTGTCTAGTCTGCTACCATATGCATTTCGAGGTTTCTGAAAACATCCAAATTCTCGCAAATTTTGGTCTAATTTTAAAAAATATCTCTGGTTTGGTTGCTGCCTCTCCGGATATTCCTCTAAATATCTTTGTTCTGCTCTGACACTATTTCTATTGCAGCTATAAAATATCCTTATCATGTCTCGTTTTTCTGAATTTGAAAACATTCTAAAGAAACTTGCAAATTTTAAAGCACTAACACGAAGGATCTTGCATCTTTTACAATTAGAAAATGACATGACAAAAGCCAACTCCTGAGTTTTGTTTGATTCATGGGTATCGTGATAATTTAATATTTAGTTTTTAATTTAAGAGTATTTTAGTTCGCAGTCGATCAAACCATGAAGTGTTATATATTGCTAAAATCAGCATAACATTCTCCATCCAACGCCATAAAATATGTCTTAACCCCGATAAGAAAAATAAACCTGATGATGGTTCAGAATAAACAAAACGTCGCATAATATTTTTAATACCGTATTAGTATTGTGCGTAAAAAGTTGCCTTAATAATGTTTAATCGAATTTTGAAAATTCCTAATAATAAGGTAGCCAAACGCGAAAAACAAAATTCGAAATTTTTAGTTTTTTGACCATAAAACCAAATCCATTCGAGTTAGCTCAAATTTCTTTTCAGATTATTACTCGGCATCGAATTTAGCAAAAGTGCCGAATTTAAACCTATATCCTATCTCTTATAATAAGCGAGATCCCCGTGCTTGCCCTCGAATTTGGGACAGCCTGTACACTTATACGAACGTGAGCTTGAAAATCACAAAAAAATTCACTTTATTAGACACATCATTTTACAGAACAATTTATATCACTAATTTCTTCACTAAATGTGCCACAGATTTAGATTCTAAAACATAATCAACCTCTTCTATTTATTACGGAAAATCCGAGTTTAATTAAGGTAATTCACGCAATCCACTCTTCACTAAGTATGCAGTGCAAATCGGTGAACGTTTGTACAATACTATCCTTAGTGTTAGTCTCTTGTGTTATTTTTATATGTTTTTATGTTACACAACATGTATGCATTATGATATATGTGTCGAAAGGAAATAAATATTATTATTATTATTATTACCACCGTAGTTTGCCACAAGTGCAATATGAAATTGTGTTTTACTCCGAAAATAAATTGTCTTCTGGATTTTCACATGCCGCATAAGAAAAAAAATGACATTTAGTTTAAAATTATAATGTTAATTATAATAACTTTGTAATTTATGTGGGATTTTATGTTTCTTTTCTTTTCTGTAATAATAAAGGGTTAACTTGGCAACTTGATTTTAATTATTTAACATCAATTGTAAATTTCAAATTAAGTTAGACTTGGCTGTGCTTACTGAGATTAACATTGATTAAATTTTTATACTAATATATTTTTTCATCAAATACAAATCAAAGTTAAAATAGCTTCTAGTAGGACTATTACGCACAAATCAACATCAAAACATGTTTCTGACCGATAATTACATTTTGCCAAATACAGGGTTAACGCCGAATGACCCATTATTTAAAGGTGACGTTATCTGGACCTCTCGACCGCAACACAGCCGTCAGCTCTTGTATTCGCGTCTTTAATTCCGAATTTAACGTCTTTTACAACACTGATAACTGAACTCATCAAACCCAAACGCTGAACACACCCGGGATCAAATGCCAAACCGGCCGGAAACTGTATGTGAAACAGGAACAATCCCGGCCAACCGGGACGTATGGTAAGCCTAGTTAGAGCATTTCCAAGTTAAAATACCATCTCGCAAAAGTCGATGAAGTTCAAGACATTGTAAAATAAAATGTTACAATTATACATGTCACTTAAATACATTTATTTTTCTTTTTACGTTGAAGATGCACATGCAATCATAGAATTATAAACACGCTAAAATCCTATAAAATATTACAGAAAAAAACCTTATGAACTCGTGGTTTGAACCCATAATATAAATAATGATACGAATCAAAAACGAATTTAAAAAATTACTATTTTATTTGGCTCTCTTATACGGTTAATTTCCGACAAAAAATTATTTTTAAATTGGATTTTCGTGACTACACTATATAAAATGCATATAAGTATCTACAAAAGATCAATAAAAATTGAATCAAACTTAGAATAAAAAGTATTTTATATTTCACGGAATTTAAACAAGTTTGGAAACATGCGAAAAAGTAACAACTCAAATATCCATAGAATTTAAATTTTAAAGCGTAGATCTTTTTCTGGAACTTATTGTTTTAAGAACAGGACTAACGAAAATTTATAAAAGAGAAAAATAAAAAAAAAATCAATAACTTGTCTATTTTCCTGTCATAAACGACCGTGGGTGGCGTCGTTTGTTTAAGAATCTAAATCAAAATTTGCTATTTAAATTAGATATTGGGATGTAACAGAATCGTGACATCACGAAAAATAATAAAACTGCACGCAAATTTAAATAATATTTCATTGTAAACCACCACTATGAATCAAATCACATCACTAGATGATAAAACAAAAAAAATTAATTAGACTGAACTATTTTGAAATAATAACTAAGAACTGAAAAATGGTTATAAAACACAACGATGGGCAATTTCCCTTCCTTCAAGCCTTAGGTGTTTTGTCCCGTTCCCTAAACAAGTTATGCTTGTGAATTACTTTGTCGATTGATCTTTATTAACTAAAAATTTTCAAACAGACTGAAAATGACGTTTTGTAATATAATGTGCTACCTAACTGAAGGTTTCCGACACAACCCCGGTTGGCAGAGTGCGCTTACGAGGGTTGCAATTTATAGAATTTTTTTGCACACACATTCTTTATTAAAATACCTATTACATAACATTAAAAACATCAATTGCCTTAATATTTTTAATTCTTCAACATCTAGCTTGATTCATACAGTGGTTGACTGCCAATGAAATTAAATTCTATTCATTTTAGTAACATTAATTTAATACAACTTAAAATAAGTATTTTTATTATTTAACTAGTTTGAAATACGATAATGTTCATTTAGTTATGCTGCTATCTGCATTAGGCTATTCTTATTTTTTAGCGCTAATAATGCGAAGAAAATACTAGTATTAACGTACGTGAGCGGAAAATTAATTCTACCATGTTCTGCGTAGTGCTCGACAAAGACCATACAATATTCAACACAGGCGTGCAAAAACACAAACCAACACAATTTATTCCATATAAGGAAACATTCATTAACATACACAAATCAATCAAATTTAAATTAAAGAATAGGAATTTTGTAACTATTGACCCATGTGGATCTTTCATATCATACACGGGTATTTTATTTATACAGGTTCTACCAGGAGTTCGTACCAAAAACTTTGGAGATGCTAGAGGGACTAAAAATAATTATAGTACCTCATATAAAACGTTTTGCCTTAAGCCCTTCGTTAACGAACTACTAGGGCTTTAAAGTTGGGAATTTGTTGTTTTTTATTAATAATTATTAAATGACTTATTGGAAATTAATAACATTTTCACCGTTTATAATAAACACCATAAATGCACACCTGGTGGTGTCATAAACAAGTCTGCACTGAACTTGTGAAACTCAGGTACGGACTAAGTTAATTAATGGTTAATGCGGAATTTATTTTTTCAATATAAGTTTTTTCACTTATAAATGCCACAGTTAAATTTCTTAAACATTGCTAAAGAAAAAACATCCTCTTGTGACATCTCGATAAAATTGACTGTTTACATTTTTTAAAATGTTATAAAAATTATCTTTAAAATTGTTTTTACTAGTTTTATTATTTATAGTGATGATGTTAGAAACACTAATAAAACGAATACATCTTAATTTAACAAAAATAAAAATAGAGAATAACAACAAAAACCTTAAAAATGAATAACTGCAGCCCATTATAACAGATTAAAGTAACGAGTAACCAAAGCATTAACCAGCGGCGTTTAAGTTGCTATCAATGAAGACCAAGGGTGATCTGCTACCGTAACATATTGCACCCCATATCATCACTCCTTGTGTGGGGGCTGCGTTGCGTTCCACAAGAAATGTTGGATGTTTACGTTCTCCACGCCCAATTCGCTCTTTCGTTGCTCCATTCCAGCCTGCGTAGACGGTGAAGTGGTGTAAGAGGAAGACATAAAAATGGACGATATGAGGCAGCCCAAAAGACCTTATCCGACGATAAACAGATGACATTGACATTCTGGGTACTACACCTCTTATCCAATGATTTTCAATCGATCGAGTTGTTGAAAATCTGTCTCTTGTGGCCAAAAGTCTTAAGCGACGTTCTTCGCGATCTGTAGTCCTGCGGGGACGTCCAGATCCAGGGCGACGTCGTTGCACCCCTTCCTCGGACCATTTGGACCAACATCTCAATACCGTTGTAACATTTCGGTTTACACGAGGAGCAATTTCTCTTAACGAAAGTCCGGCCTCTCTCATGCCAATAATACGCCACGTTCAAAATTAGTCAATTGGGAAAAATGTTGATGTTGACGTACTTTTGGCATTGTTCCCAACTTCAGAACGAAATTGTGAACAAACAATTTGCAAAATTGACAGTTAATTACACACTGATTGGTTCATTTCTTCAAATTTATTGTTACTAAGTGCAAAGGAAAAAACAAAAAAAAACTACTAGCTAGATTTTATTCAAATTTTAATCGTTTGTTTGTTCTAATGAAAGACATCGTTGACGAAAATTTCAATAAAATCGTTCAACAAATTCTACGTGTTGCAATTTTTTATGGAAGTCAGTATATTTTGATATGGCGGCGCATGCCTCGCTCTTCTCTTGACAATTACCAACAAATGAATTAAATTACTTTACATTTAAGAATTTATGACACCTGGACGCCTACTAGATTATGCAAAATTTTCAATTTACTTAAGTATAAAACTCGATCCCCTAGTATACCTATTTTTTCTCGTATCTTCGGTTAGAAAATAGATATGGAAATGCGGTTTTTACCATTTTTTTTTCAATTCCATGCTCTTTCAAGTAAATGACTAAAATATATAGCATCGCATTTGAAACTTCCCAAAAAAAGTTGAAAAAATAACTGTTCAAACAACGCCATCTAGCGATCGTTTAAAAAACTGGAATAAAACGATGGTATAAATTTTATTAGGTATTGAAGTCCCTTTCAAATGATATGATGAAGTTTGTCAAAATCCATAAAGCGGCACAACAGTTATAACTGTTTTATTGTGTCAGCTTTCCCACTCACCCCTACCAGTTATTTAACATAGAAGAAAAAGTACTGGAGCAAACTTGAGCAAAATGATCTGAAGATTACGAATATTTAAATTTTGTGGCATTATTATTATAGAACAATTCTGTGTTTATGTTATTATTGTGATGGAGTATGAAACTTGAAAATAATTTCCAGCAGTTTGTCTTATGCGTCTTTGTTATACAGATTTTTTCCCTACGTTGTACGATAAATAGGTTCTGAGATACAGCGGGTTACCTCTCTTAATTAGACACCTGGTACATTTACAAAGCGCCCCCCCCCCCTCCCCTTACTTCTATCCTAAGGTACGTGCCCATCTAAACAAGGTTTTTCCAGATAGGTAGATAGGAAAGGGTGAAACATTTCAATGGCCAGCTCGTTCGCCAGATATTAACCCATTAGATTTTCATTTTTGGGGCTATCTTATAAGTTTAGTTTACAGTACACATGTAAATACAAGAAATGAATTAATTGATAGGATACGTTTTCACTGCGAAAACATCTGAAATAATCCTGGAATGTTATGCCAAGTACAAAGATCTAATCTTAGAAAACTGAGGAAATGTGTGAATTAAGGGGAACCCATATTGAACATTTGTTGTAATTTTATTATACCGGTTTGACAGGTGAACTGTATCGAAATTTCTTGGAGAATGAACTAAATACGTTATTAGAGGATGTTCCATTGGCTATTATTGGTAGAATGCGCTACAGGTATGATGGCGCGCCAGCTCACTTTTCTCGACTGGCAAGAAAATTTTTGGATAGGAGATTTGAAAATACGTGGATTGATCGAGGGGGCCTGTACCCTGGCCAGCTCGTAGTCCCGACCTTAATCCCCTCGATTTTTCATTTTGGGGATTCATGAAAAATGATGTTTATTCTCTAGAAATACATAATGAAGAGCAACTATGGATAAGAATTATGGAATCCGCAGATAGATTCCGTAATAACCCAGGAATATTTCAAAGATGCCGTCAATCCTTAGGAAGAAGAATTGAAAAATGTATTCAAGTACAAGGACAACAATTTGAGCATCTTCTAAAAATTTAATGTTTTTTTTTAATCACTGCCCGCCCTTTATTGTTGCTATTAAAATTTAATTGTTGAAGTGTTATGTAATTGTTTTTGCAAATAAGTTACTTTGGCGCTTTTGGATAATTTGCATGCATCGGATGCATTTTTCTCGTAAACCGTTAGTCCTAGAGACTTCAATAAGGTATATCTTTCTGAAGCAGAAAATATTTCTAGTCGAAAATGACATACAGTGTAAGGCAAAAAAGTTAGGACCGATTCCAACAAGATGTATGTGGCGCCTTCTATCAGTAATAAAAGAACTAAGGTCATATTTGAATTCTGCGTGATAAAAAGCCCCTGTGTCCGCTTATTACATCATTGTAAAAAGATATTTAAAAAAAAAAACAAAAAAATAATTAAACTTCAACACCCTATATCTTTTAAACGAAAGCGTTGCGGATCTACTTTTTTTCTTATTTTAGTGTCCTCTACCGCGTGGCACTATGCATGGCACTTTTTTCTATGTCACCCTGTATACACACACACACACACACATATATATATATATATATATATATATATATATATATATATATATATATATATATATATATATATATATATATATATGTATATATATATATATATACAGGGTTTTCAAAGTTAAGTCTGCACTATTACTAACTTTCTTATTAATGGAGCTACGAAGTCTGTTAAATTACCAAAGTAGGGTGTTTTTTTACGCTGATTACGATGGTGGAAAAAGAAAAACAATTGAAAGTCGCATTCTCGAAAAATCGACGAAAACATACTTTTTTCTAATGGAACACGCCGTATACAATATTTTCAGTCGATAGAGAATTAAATTCTGAGCAAAAGTTGTCATTTATATCCAACAGTAAAAAAATAAGAGAGATTTTGCCAATTCTTTAATTTCATCAAGTAGACTATGATTCGAAAGTAATCCTTTATTTCATGAATTTGATCACGCTCTAAATAATCAATAATTAACAGGTCTTAAATTAAATGCTGGAAAAGGTCTCCTCTTTGTTCCCTACATTTTTCTACGTGCTTATAAACTCGTCTTGTGGCCTTCAAAATAGTTCCAGCATCAATACTACTAATAATATGAATAATTTCGTTTGTTGGAGTTCTTCGATATTTGTATAACGTCTTTTATACAATTCATTTTTTAAATATCCCCAAGTAAAAGGGATTATGTCCGGAAACTTTTGCACAGAATTTAATTCTCGTGTCGACTGAGAATATTGTATACAGGGTGTTCCATTAAAAAGCATGTTTTCGTCGATTTTTCGAGAATGCGACTTTCAATTGTTTTTCTTTTTCCACGATCGTAATCATCGTAAAAACACATTACTTTGCTAATTTAACCGACTTCGTAGCTCCATTAATAAGAAAGTTAGCAATAGTGCAGACTTAACTTTGAAAACCCTGTATATATATATATATATATATATATATATATATATATATATACAGTGTGATCCAAAGTAGAGGGACCATTCAATAACTTCTTTATTTTACGATATATAAAAAAAAGTTAAATTATTTTTTGTTTACGGCCATGTGGTACATTTAATAGGGCTATCAAATATTTTTTTTCATTTCCGGTTAAACTGGAAACGTACAACTATTGTTTTTTAAATGACACCCTGTATATTTTTTAAGACTATCTGATTCCTCATTATTTTTTCTTCTGTAAATATAAAATTTTATGGATATTATATCAGAAAATTTTGTTGTAATTCGCAAAAAACTGTTTGAAGGCGTACAAGACCACTATTTAAAAAACAAAATAGCTATTGCCATGGAAAACGGAAACAACTGCTTTTATTATTAGTATTTATTAGAATAGTAAGAAATCTGGAAACGAATACATAAACAAAATACAAAGTTCAACAAGTAATAAGCACGTATTTTTTGACTACAAAGATGGTATGCAGGAAAATTATTTTATAAATTGTTCAACATTACCACCATTTTGTGCAACACACGCCTCTACCCGCTTTAGAAGTTCATGATGTGTTGTTCTATGTATCACATCCGGTGTTAACTGGATACAAGCCAACCGGATTTTGTTTTTTAAATCCTCTACATTTTGTGGCGGATCTGAATAGACTAGTGTCTTAAGATAGCCCCATAAGAAATAGTCCAGAGGTGTAATATCAGGCGATCTTGGCGGCTTTTCCATTGGTCCATGGGTGGCAATTAAACGCCCATTAAAGGTTTCGTTTAGATATTCACTAACAATGTTACTAGTATGAGCTGGCGCTCCGTCCAACTGAGAGTACATACTTCGTCGCAATGCTAGTGGAAAATGTTCTAACATGGTCAAAAGCTCAGTATTTAAAAAATGAAGAAATCTTCTTGCAGTGAGAGTTGCGTCATAAAAAAAAGGTCCCAATAATCTGTCTCCTATTAAACCGCACCAAACGTTAGTAGGTACCCCAAACGGTTTGATGGTTTGTATTTAATGTCCAATGTGGGTTTTCGTCCGACCAGAAACGATTATTTTGTTTGTTGATAACACCATTATTGGTGAATTTTGCTTCGTCGGTCCACAAAATTCTGTCCAAAATGCCTCGGTCATCTTTCAGTTGTTCCACTAACCACGCAATAAGTGTTAATCGTCGTTCGGGATCTGCTGGACGTAGGTGTTGCACTAAATTTGGTTTATAGGGGTACAGCTTGTGTTTTTAATGTCCTCTGAACATATCCAAATGATGTTCCTACTTCCTGAGCTACATGCCTAATAGACGAACGTGGATGTAGTCGAACATACGCTAAACTCTGCAATTCTCGTTCTTCGTTTATCGGGTTATTTCTCTGGGGTTCTCTATTTTGGATTTTTACTCCAGGAAATGCTTCATGTTGCCTTAATGAATTTTCAATTTTGTGTAAGTAAGTATGTGGAGGGTTATACCTGTCAGGAAATCTTTCTGCATAGAGTGCGACTGATCTTCGTGCGTTGCGATTACACTCGCTAAATATTAACATTGAATCGACCTTTTCACTATTATTCATTATGTAGCTGCCTAATAATTGCATACAATAACGTTGTAATTATAAATGCCGTCACAGCTTAAGTAATTATATATAAAAACTAATTTTGAAAGATGTGAAACAATCTGAAACAACTTCACAAAGCAGTTGTTTCCGTTTTCCATGGTAATAACTATTTTGTTTTTTAAATAGTTATCTTGTACTCCTTCAAACAGTTTTTTGCGATTTACAACAAAATTTTCTGATATAATACCCATAAAATTTTCTATTTACAGAATGAAAAAATAATGAGGAATCAGATAGTCTAAAAAAATATACAGGGTGTCATTTAAAAAGCAATAGTTGTTCGTTTCCAGTTCAACCGAAAATGAAAAAAAATATTTGATAGCCGTAAACAAAAAATAATTTAACTTTTTTTTTATATATCGTAAAATAAAGAAGTTATTGAATGGTCCCTCTACTTTGGATCACACTATATATATATATATATATATATATATATATATATATATATATATATATATATATATATATATATATATATATATATATATAGAAATATTTATAATGCAACAAAGACCCCATATACCAATTTTCAACCAAATCAGAAAAAAAAATAAAAAATACCATTTATTCCCCTCTGCTTTTATTACGAAACATCATAAAATCTTGTTCTACCTGGAAATAGTTTTAATAACACAAATGACATAATTTTAGGTATATTAAACTATGAGGTGCACTTTAAAGAGCAAAGCCAACTTATTAAATAAAAAAAATCGCTAATTTCAAATGTACTAACCAATATTAAATTTAATAAGGATAAATAATATATTGTTAAGTTTTAATTACAAATATTAGTTCGTTTACATTTTATTTACCGGTTAAAAATATTAGATCAGCTCATGCGCTTCAATATACAGGGCATGAACACAACCAGCGACGAGGCTAAATCGTATTTTTTTAATTTTCCTCAGACAAATTGTCTATTTTACAAATATTTGATTAATTTTGACCTAAAATTATGTAATTTATATTATTAAAACTATTTCCAGGTAAAACAAGATTTTATGTTTTGTAATAAAATAAATGGTATTTTTTTCTGATTTGGTCGAAAATTGGTATATGGGGTCTTTGTTGCATTCTAAATACATTTTCTTAATATAATTTTTCGATATCTTGTCAATTTGACCCATTTTTCGGCATCACAGTTAACATTTTTCAAAATTCCCGCCAAATCTATGGTCACGTGACACAATGGATTTTTTAGTTGTCAGACTTGCAGAAGCGAACCGCCAATAGTTTTTCAGAAATTTCAATGATAAAAATTTGTCCCATATGTCCAACTTTATGGCGGTCCCTGTATATATATATATATATATATATATATATATATATATATATATCTGTGTGTGTGTGTGTGTGTTGTTTTGTTGTGTGTGTGTGAGTGTGTGCGTGGTTGTGTGTGTGTATAAATACACGATTTATACCCAAAAGACAAGTATTTATAATTATGGCTGTAAATCCTGTAATCTTTAATTTTCATACATTAGGAAAGTTATAGTTTCAGTTCTCACTTCGAACTACATCGAACGTTCGATAGAAGTACTATGTTATCCATAATTGAATTCACGAAACCGTCTTCTTTTCTGTAATACTCGGGGCTAAAGATATTTCTAATACAGTACCATTATAAAGAATGTGTCATTCTTTTAACCAAATCTATCGCCTATGTTACGTTAATTATGACAATATAAAAGATATGTAAAAACATTTAAAATGTAATGTACACATTTGTAATAGATGACTTTCCGCTCTTATCCGCTCTAATTATTCATTTCAATTTACAGGAATGCAGAATCTCTCCATATCATGCTCACTGGTGTGCTTAATTATTTTGGGAACAGCGGCGTTGGTTGGAGCTTTTGGAGTTTGTCAACATCAAATCAGCGCCGTCCTTGTCACGGGGGTTATGTATTTACTAGCAGGTATTGTTACAGTAAAAGTCTCACTTTTGTATATTACACAGAATGTGACAATGAAATTATACGTGATACTTCAAAATTAGTACATTTTTAATAAACATATATACCTGCGATATATAATTTCCACCATTTGAAATATTAAAGTTCAAAAATTTGTATTTGACATTATAGATAGTAATTTTTGAGCTTAAATACATGTCTCAAAAACAGTAACTTTACAATGCGCCAATGCTAGCATTAAAGTACATTTACTGTTTCAAAACTGAACCACTTTCGCACCAGACTTTTACGTGTCCGGATAGTTTTCGAAATATCAATTTGTTAGCTCAATTAGCTCAAAAACGATTAAGTAACAATGAAAAAAGACGCAATAATGTTCAAAGTTTCGTAGTTTTTTTTTATCATTTTTTGTTGTAAACGTTGTTTCATCTACGCACCTGTTTAGAATGATTCAAAATAAGTGTTCCTAATTATACCAGCTAACTAAACACCGGTAGCTTGATAGAATAAGTCTGATTCTTTATAGAATTTTGTTTTATTGTGATATACAATAATTTTGTACAGCCAAAAACTCTTTGTAGTAATGAAGCTTAAATTAGGGAACCATTGAATATTTTTAATCTTAATTTTGAACTTTAAAAACATTTTTTTTGCAAATGCTGACTTACTGTCAAATTCTTATTTTAAAAATACGATTAGTCATTTTGAATATAAGGCAAACTCAGAAGCGTTTTCTGTTCGAAATAATTTAATTTAGGTTAAGCATATTAATTTCTAGTAACAAGTTTGGAGTAAGGAAATATTTTCATTGTTTAATGTAGGTAAATTTAAATCAGGTGACGCTCTTAAATAACTTATTTTTAACGTTTACCAAATGTACTACAACATCCAAACACCCGCACCGCTGAACTTTCTAGTTTACGGATACTAGTGATTATTTAGCCCTTAACAAAGAGTTGGCCTGGAAAATTGGGCGAGCCCACATTTATGATGGTTACCTGATTCTGTATCTTAATTGCTTACTGAATTGGTAAGATTTAGTGCATTTATTTTGAACAAGGGTGTTCCGTAATTGTAAGGCAATTATTCGTCTCAACAGCGTATTGTTGAATTCATATGAAGAAAAAAATATAGTCATAAATACAGGCTCAACAGAGATACAAGGAGTTACAATATATTTTTCATGAACGCCAGTGGCGTCCCTTGCAACACACCCTGCAATATAATTGATCAAAAACATAATCCGCCACTGCTTGTTTCTTTCAAAATTAATACTTTGCTGATTGTTCCAATTGTTTTCTATTGACATAAGAACCACAAATGTGTATATAATGTTCAAATGGAGAACTGTTCAACGGTCAAGAGACCGATTTTGTGAAGGAATTACATACATAATAGTAATTAGTTACTATTGATTTGTAGGAGTATTGTGGAAGCATTGTACAGTACCGCACAGTAATGTAGCAATACTATACAAGGTGGTTCAAATTTGACACTTTTGCCAGGTGTCTCAATAACCATAAAAATGATCATCATGTTATGGCACTTATGCTTTAAAGGTAGAGAATGTTTTCGTAAACAGCCGATTTCTAGAATCCTTTATAACTCTTTTACACACATCAAAAATGCCTAAAAACACGAAATGTTTCCTTCGTATTTTCATCAATTTTAGTTAGATTTTAAAAATTGAGGTTCTGTCATTTTCATAGAATTTTGATTTTCGAATAAAGAAGTAATCATACAAACATAAAGGCCTTTACTAGTTTTCCTTAAAATGCTTAACGTAAGAAACGATTTTTACACAAGAAATAATAACAAAAGGCTTCTTAATATTCTGTATTTCCCCCGGCAGCATTAACAACCTGGCAACGTCTGGACATACTTAAAATTAAAGTATCAATTAAGTCTTATGGTAATAAGTTCCATTCTTGTATCAGAAGATTTTTAAGGTGTTGACGTGTGGACATTGTGAAGATGAGGAGTGATCCGTGTTTGGAGCGTGTCCCACACATGCTCAATGGGATTAAGGTCGGGCGACTGTGCTGCCCATGGTAAAACAGTAATATTCTCACTGTGAAAAAAATATCTTAGTGTTGCTGCGGTATGTGGCCTTGCATTATCATGCATGTAAATGAAATCAGGGCCCGCAGCAGTCGCAAATGGTAGGACAATAGAATCTAATAAACGGTCAATTGCCTTGGATAAAAACGGAGACAGTTAGATGATGGAAAATTACTCCAGCCCACATCATAACTTGTGCACCACCATATGGACGAACACTCTGCACATACCTCAGTCTCTCTTGATGGAGACAAAACCTAGATTCATCTGTGAATAGCACTGAGCTCCATTCTTCAATGCCCCAATTCACGTGTTCTTGTGCCTACTGTAATCTTGCTCCCCGATTTCCGTGACGTAATGCAGGAACCCTCAAAGGATGCCTGGCGCGTAAACCAATACCGTGTAGTCTATTTCTGATGGTTTGACACACATTCACATTGTGCGCATTTGCCAAGGCGCAAGGCCCCAACGAGTTCGCGAGCAATAGAATACATATTTATTTCTACGAGCTAATAGAGCAACATACCGATCTTGTGCAGGTGTCACATTTCGAGATACGTGGAAATACGTGGAACTTCCGCTTGAGAAAAACCGCCCTCTATCATATTTGCGGCAATTAACATTTGAACACGTGATAAATGTTGACGTGCCATAATCACAGTTAATGAAAATAAGAGCGTTTTGTTAAATTTTTCACTTTGATTACAAGTTATACTAGAGATTATGAGAATCTAAATTGATAGAATTGGACGTGTTTCTGTTTTTCGTAAAGAAAACAGTTTTCTGTGCAAATCAATTTTCACGGCATACTCTATTTTATAGAGCACAAATTTGTGAATCGAACTAAAAAATTGCGAGGAAGGATGAAAAAAGTCATGTTCCTTAAACATTTTTAATGTGTTTATTTGAAAAGGTATAGAATGATATAGGAACTTTTTGCGTAGAATGTTATCTAGAATCCAAGGGCGTGTTTACGTTGGAATTATTCGAAGTGTCTGAGCACAAAAGGACCAACTCGTTTTTTTCAAATGGAACCAGTCTATTTTTCCATTTTTCATATCTGCGCAAAATTATCTATTTAATAGTGTATATTTTATTTACGGATGGGGCAACCATTACCAGAAAAGGGGTATTTAACAGCAGAAATTGCCATAACTGGTGAGACGAAAGCCCAAACTCCACAAGGGAGTGCCATTTTCAACAGTTTAAAATTAATATTTGGTTTGGGACAGTGAACGATTCTCTCGTGGGTCCTTTTGAACTCCCCGCTAAACTGAATGCCGCGAGTATCTAAACTTTCTTCCGCATAACTTGTTTAACCTGCTGGAGGAAGTCCCTTTAAACGTTCGTCGCGAGATGTGGTTTCTTCAAGATGGCACACCTGCCCATTATCCTCTAACGGTGCAAAATCACTTAAATAATGTATTCCCGCATCGTTGGATTGGAACAGGAAGTGAACATCGTTGGCATCCACGAAGTCCTGATTTAAATCCAATGGACTTTTTCTTCTGGGGGTACATAAAGACTTTAGTCTATTCTACTGCTGTGATTAATACAAGAGTGAACTATATCAAAAAATTGTTACAGCTGAAAATGCAATTAGAAATCTACATGAATCGTTTTTTGCAGTAAGAAGAAATTTTTTGAAAAAATGCCAAAGATGTATTGGGGGGAATGGCGAACATTTATCATGTTCAATGTTTTATAGTTTTTTAGTTTGTAGATATGCAAGTGAAATATGTACATTCTGCAGAATTTACTTTAAGTGCATTTTACTCTAAAGCTGAACCATTTAGCGATATACAATCAGAGTACCTTTGTTAAACAAAATAAAATGACCTTTCTAAAATATTAACAAGTCTATCAAAATCTTTATCCACAAAAAAAAATACAGCGGAAACCAGAAACATGAGTAAGGCGTTGGCGGCGCCCTCTATCCTTTACGTTCAAAGTAAATAGATATTCATGTTTGTCTAACCGAAGAACTCCCCTGTACCAAGTTTAAACAAGATATCTTGAAAAATGCAACAGCTATCGAAAGGTCATAAACTCATAACTCTTTCAGGAGCAGAATTGGACTAAGGCAAGTTTGCCTAAATGGGTTATTTTAACCTAAGAACTATCTCTTTACGGAACACCCTGTATATAGCCCTGTCGTGCCTTTCGTTCCATAACTCCTGTTGAACTATTAATTAGTCAATAGTGTAACAAACCGTTGCAGGTTTGTTACGCTATAATACCTTAGTTCGCATAATTCATTGTCTCAACATTATGTGTAAATAAATAAAAAATACAGTCCACAGCCTATCCGATTATTTTATGAAACACTTTGAATAAAACAGGTAATATCTATATTTTTTTAATTTTCTCACGAATTTTCCAAACATAAATATCAAATGTTATATATCATTAAAAAGAGAATTTTACGCAGATGTGTAAAACGATAAAATTATACAGTGTGTTTCATTTAAAAAACTTTAGTTGGTCTTATAGCACTTATAATTTTCAAAAATATATCGATTATTTTCGATATTTGCACTATTTTGTTATAGAACTAGAATTTTTTCCAGGTTTGTAAATAGTTAATTGTTTGGTTAGTACAAAAAATGTCAATTTTCGGGGCGAGAAAGAAACATCCGATGCCGCTTCGCATTGTCCAGCAACTTTCTTCCTCGTCCCGAAAATTAACATTTTTTGTACGAATAAAACAAAATGTTTTCTCCAACCACTTTTATCTTTATATTCAGTCATTTCTTTGCAGTTCACTATGGTTTTGGGAACCCCGTATTTATGTCGCTATCAGTATCAGACATTAATAATACTCACAAAATGAGTATTATTCCACTTTTAGTGAAACAAAATATTTACCGTGTAGTTTTTAATTAATATTCATTGGATTTTACTTCTATAAATTTAATCCAAATGTGTCAGATTTTAGTGAAATAACCTGAAGATAGATCGGCGACAGCAAATGTCGATTTCTGTTCATAGAAGATATTCACTCAAAACGATTGAATAGACTTCACTTGCTTAAAACGAAAGTAAAAGGTAAAATTGTATTACAGATCAATACTTATTTATGACTAAAGACGTTGTTTGTGATGAACATGCGAAAATTTTAAAATTGTATTTCTGGAAGTAATAAAATCCCATGGACGTCATTAACACGAAGTTGATGTTTAGTGAAGGTCAGATAACTTTTTGTACTATAATCTGGCCAGAAACGAAGCGAAGGAATAAATCAACATGTATGGTAGATTCCAGTGGCGTTGGATTGTTTTATGATAAAAAATATAAAACTGAAGCAATATTGATTAAATATGTCATAATGAAATTAAATAATACTAATTGAAAGTTGGGAAGGAAATAGGATATTATTTATTTGTAATATAATGTTTCTGTTTTCAGATTAAAAGAATTACGTGGTGGATTAGGTAATTATTGATTGTTTGGATTGTCAACTCCATATACGCCTATGATCTTTACTTAGAACTCAACAACAGGTGGGTCCCATTGTTAAAGGATTAGCAGCTATTGATAAATAACTTACGTTGTAACGCTATAGTATGGAAGCGGTATATCCTAAAACTAGTTTAAGAAATCTATTAAGTACTTCATACAAAATCGTGTACCGCTTACAAGTAAAATAAATGAACTATTTTAATTTATTCCTTCGCTTCGTTTCTGGACAGACTTTAGGACAAAAAGTAAATTACTTTTTGTACAGTTGCCATGGAGACACCGAGGAATCCCGAAATCTGACACTTTTGGTACAAAATACTGTCTTATTTAGGTAATTGGAGAAAAAAAAAATTTTTTTAAACAAGAGTCGAGTTTCTAGAAAGCTCACAATTGTCATTTTCACCCTGTATCCTGAAATGGAAGTTTGAAAACGTATTATTAATTTCAATATCACTCTGTTATAAACTGCACACACTGTATAAATGTACTAAAAAATAGATATTTGTCTTATATTAATATTTTTCAGCATCATTCGCCATATTTACATTAATGATAATCCATTTCAAGAGGGTACAATCAAAACCACAAATGAATATCGATCCTGATGGAACAATGGATGGTGTAGTAACTCCAAGTGGAGGTAAAGGTGCGAATCATCTACTAGCTGCACGTGTTTTTACAACATCATGGTCTTTAGATTTAGGTTGGGGTGGAGTTATGTTATGTGTTATGACATCAATTTTATGGATATTGTTATCGAAGATTATGAGATTTAATCCAATTTCTACAATGATTAATTAAGCACTAAATTTATAGTTTAAAATTATTCTTTTTTTATTTTTCACAGAATTTTATAACAAGTATGTAAATTATATGGTTTCAAAAATTTATGAACGTCAAATATTGACATATAAAAATTATGTAAAGCTCTTTGAAGAGAAAAATATAACTTAAGGAGCCCTTAGTGGGGATACATCTTAAGACTTCTGTGTACATATAGAACCAATCCATTATGTACAATATTCCATACTAAACAACTGTTGAAAAGCTAACCATCTACTTATATCATCCATAGATTCCAAATTTATTTATAAACTCAAAGATATTTAATAGCCGAAATTATAAATTATGTTTATTGGATATAAAAGAGTTAAATAAACCATAAATATTTACCACACACTACAGTCTATTGTCAAAAATTTTATGTAGACAAAATAATATATTACAAGTGAACTGCCAATAAGACCACTTTATCTAATTTTAAAGAAAGCATTTGTTACGAGGTTATAACTTCCAAAAATTTCGTCTTACCATTATGTTTCATGGTCCCCTGAACCCAATACCACCCTCAATAAAAAAGATGAGCTGCAGCTACAACAGAAAAAATTCAGAAATTGTTAACTTAACCAAATATCAATTTGAAAAAGGAAACTTGCTCCCTATTTTAATAAACAATAATTTTAATTATAGCATTCAATATGAGCCGTTCGCTTTCTGTAATAAAGTTGACAACTACATATGGCTTGTAATACACCTATCCAATTGGCTTAACACATCCAAATGGATCATTATTTAAGTGAATATATTAAAAAAACCCAATTTGGAACAGTAAGTAATCGTAATTTATTTGGTTCAACTATATTTTACAGCCTATTATGTTGCAGACACTAATTGTATATGAAAGATGAATAAAAATCAATTATAACAAAATATAAAAAATTAGTAATAATTACACATTTATATAACATTTTTGAAATATCAGTAAGAAAACACTAGCAACAGTTGAAATTTGTACAAGAAATAAATTAGCTGTTTAAATGTAATCTACACTCTGGACTGTCCACGGACAGTTGTGACGCAAAATGTGAATCTGTGGAAAAATATATGGATACTATAGTAGAGTGAGAAACAATCTATCCAAATTATGAATTCCACACTTCTGAGTTCTAAGAATTGCATGTTATATGTAAAATAATCATTCTGGTTTATTTAGTTTATCTTACAACCTCCATTTACTTAATATGAATTAAGATAAGACTTAAAACACCAAACCTTCCCACAATGTTTAATAAGATTATTTAAAATTCAAAAGACAGAAGGTGACTAGTTTCGACATATCGTCATCATCAGACCTTAAATAATTGTTAAGATAAAAGCATAAAGCATTAGATTAAAGGTGTAACATTATTGTAAATTCACAAAAGATGGAATCCAAAAAGTATGACAAGATAAAATTAAAGTAAGGGCTCCCTCATGTGGTAAATCTGAGGTTAAAAATTTAAAATTTGAAAATTTGACATATGGGAAAATTGTTTTTAAATATATATTACGTAGAAAAATAATTAAAATTGAAAATATACAGATAAACCATATTTGTCAGAAGTACAAAACAACAAGAGCTCTTGGGGAAGGTTTGGTGTTGTTAAGTCTTATCTTATTACCATTACCCCATTTCGAGTTAAAACATGGATACAACTAATATTAATATGAATTAGTTACAAAACTAATACACACATCTTAGAATTTGTAAATTTTGTCATCCCAGAAACGCACACCACAGTATTCACAACAGTCACAATTCAACGTAATGCTCATTACTTCTTTACTTAATTCCTCATATCACTGCCATAAAGCATTTATATGAAAGAATGTTCAAAAATTTTTGAAAAATTACATGTGTGTATAAAACGTACCAATTTGTGTTAACTCTTCTATTGGAGATATATCAAAAACCATTTTACACAATAAAATTTCCAAATATCAATTTTAAAATTAAAATTGAATGTGTTATAGTGATATTAAAGAATGAAATTTAGTCTGATAAGAAGTGATAAGAATATATAAGTATAATACTGACAAACTTTAAAATGGCTTTGCGAAGCTTTATACATTAGTAATAGTCTATAATTTATGTATGTACATTCTTAATTACACGTTTATTTTTGCGATATGCCGTCCATATAAAATGTAAAGCAGACATTAATATGTTAATAAATACGAATATGAAAGCAGGGTTATTGGCTATTATACTACATAGATTTGATATACGAAGACTAAATACGTTATTAATATTAGATTTTATATAGTCGATTGCTGCACTATTGTTAAAAATGTAGGCAAGCAATAAATGGTTATAATGGCCGTTTATGAAATATATTAATAGACATTTCATAATTGAAACATTATAACCTAAAAAAAAAATACAATGAATCAAAACTAATTTTTAATAGCCTGGATATTTTCTGCTTACAATATTGTTATTGTGTAACTTAACTTTAATGTATATACTGTGGAAATAAAATTTATATTAGTTGAATTTTCTTAAATTAATTAATAAATGTTTTATACACATAAGACTTACCTTAATTTTTTGGATTGTACTTGTAAAAACTTGAAACTTATTGAAAAGTTAACACTAATAATTACAATTAAAAGTTGAAAAACACGTTTAATGTAAAATAACACCACAAAAATACGTTAGATAAGAAAATTCAACACGACCACGACCATAAAATTCAAGAACGAGTAAAGGCGGGTAAGTAGCAGTCGTGCAAACCTATACATTATTTTAAATAGGGGAATAACGAGTACCAATCCAAACACAAAGGAGGACGTTAGAGTATTTGGTAATCAAATTGAAGCATTGAAGATTATACATTTTTAATATAATTTTTGATCTTATAAAAGAATATTTCCCTCATATATACAAAATCCCATAAGAGGAATGCAATTATCGAAAAATTACGAAGGTAATTGCACTGTCCAAATTGAAAATTGCATTTCGATAATTGTCATATGCGTATTCAGGGAAACGTCATTGTTAAAAAGTTAAATCTGTCTAATAAATAAGATTATTTAGTTTTGTTAATTTTGAAAACTATTCGGAAAATATTCCACTAAATAGCATTCGTGCTTCAAAATAACCAGAAATGTTCATTCAAGCGTATTTACTTTAAAAACTGCATTCGTTCATTTTCATATTTTTTTAAAAGAGCCCTCCACCTTCGCTGTTGGGCTCTTTGGCAAACAATATGAAAATAAACTCATGCAGTTTTTAGAAAACACGCTTCCATGCAAAATTATCGGCAATTTTGATGCACTTATGCTATTACCCCCGATAATTGTTTCGAAAAAACTTTAACTTAAATTGTCCAGCGCGTTTCCTAAATACTGTCCGAAACCTCCGGATATAACTAATTTAGATTATCCCCAATATGCCAAGTGCCAGCGTTTTGGCCACACAAAAAACGTTCGTAATCACAGCCCAAGATGTGTTAAATGTACAGGGAACCACGCAATTTCTGAGAGTACACGCAAAAAAAGAGATAACGAAGTAAAATGTCTTAATTGCATTGGAGTCATCCTGCCAACTTTAGGGGATGCACTATTCATAGAGAGCTCCAACAAGGAATGTTTCCGCAACTAAGGAAAAAAAACCGGAAATCACAAACCAAAAACTAGCAGGACAAACGCGATCAGACTTACGCATGTCCAAGCCGCGGGAGGAAACATTCCTATTAGGATGGCCTATAAAAAATGACGTTTTTTTTTAATGAAAAACAACTGTTGACTGTAGCATCAACCGTCTGCCCATCAGGAACCAACTCAAAGTGAATAACCCTTCAAAATTCCACCATACGCAAGGCATAACCTTCCTTTGGAACCTTTCTCGTTTGGGAACCGGCAATTCAGGTTGCCCGAAAGTAATCCACTTATTTTCTGTTTAAAGAAACGTTCATCTCAAGGATTGGTAAGCAGTTGATCTCAAATCTGAACTCGCTTTTCTGCCATTACTGGCGTTAAGTCTTGAGGAACTTCTCTACAGCGTCCATTAGGTTTTCCAAGTTGATGCAAATTGAGCGTTACGGTTTCTTTGGAATACCCAAGTTCTGCTGATAACTTACGGGTAGTTGTCGATGGATTTACTTCAACATCTCGAAGTTCAGCGTTACTTAACGAGTTGGGCCGACCATGTTTCCACTTGAGACTTGTATCTCCGCCAGTAAATTTTCGAAACCAGCGCTGTGCCATACGAATGTTCACTATTCCTTCCCCTTCCACTTCGCATATTTTTTAACTGCGGCAGCTTGCATAAACGTTTTGTTTCCAGTAATGACGCAACAGTATCAAAATTTCGTACTTTTCGTCAGCCATTTTGACGTTCATTGGTAGTTAGAGACAAAAGAATATCAAAAGAAAATTAGACGGGGACATTCGTCTGCTTGATTAGCTTTTAACACTGCATAGCATTAACATATAATAGATAGGAGCAGAAGGGCTCAATATGAAACTCTAAAAAAACGACATTTTTTGTGGATCACCCTAATATATTCTCCAATACCACATTTCAACCACAACAAATACTACCAAGTAATTTATCCGAACACATACAAGAATTAAAAAAGATTATGAAGGGACTAATGCAACCAATAAGGTCAACATTAAATCTATTAACAACTCTTGTCACAAAAACGCATAACAATCGCGGCGGCTTATTGTCCCCCACGACATAACAATAAACAGCAACAATACGAACATTACTTAAATACACTAAGGACCAGATTTATATCAGCAGGAGACTATGATGCTAAAAACTAGTCATGCCTAGACTTGTCAACTAATGACTCGTCGATTAGAGTAACCCTCGGAAGACAGGTACTACTGACTAATAAAACAACTACCCTGTGTAATGAAACACAGACCGAGAACTATTCAGGGATCTCACAGAAGAATCACTGGTACTGGGCATTCCTTAAAAACGGAAGAAGATTTATTTGTTGCAGTGGAACATTTCAATTATGTGATACAACAAGCTTCTTGGAAAGCACAACTCGGAATGCCCTGTACTAATAAAACAAAGAATTGCCGAAAAACGTAGACTTAGTAAGCGGTGGCAAACAATAAGACATCCAGCAGATAAGCAAAGATTAAATCAAGCAAACGCTGAACTCAAAAGGCTTCATTTAGACATCAATAACGAATCCATACAAAATTACTTGAAATCCTTGTCGCAAACGGAATCCACTGAGTAGTCGCTTTGGAAAGCGACCAAGAAGCTAAAAAAACCACAACAACATACACCGCCTTTTCGTACACTTAATGGAAACTGGACTAAAACTGATCAAGAAACGACCTTAGCTGTTACAAACCACTTGTCCGAACTATTCCAACCATATCCATCTGAAATCGCAGCCGCAGAGGAAAATGAAATAAAACAGCTACTTGAAGCACCGTTTCAGATGAGCTTACCAAGAAAACAAATTACCATAAAAAATTAAAATTCTTAAGAACTTGAACTCACCAGGATATGACCTGATCATCGAGAAAATTCTGAAGGAGCTTCCACATATATCTTATAGATTTATAACGTACTTATTCAACGCAGCATTAAAATTGCGATACATCCCACCGGATAGTAGCCACCATGATACTAATCCCAAAAACTGGACAACCCAAACAAAGAAGAACTATCATCATAACGGCCGGTCAGTTTGTTACCAATGAAATTCAATATTTTCCAGAAATTGCTATTAAAAAGGATTACTCCCATCCTAGTGTTCAACCGTCTAATTCCCGATCATAAATTCGGTTTCCAGCAGCACCATGCTACCACCGAACAAATTCATCGAGTTATGCATAAAATTGCCAAAGGCTTTGAGCAAAAACGATATTGCTCTGCTATATTTATTGACGTGACCCAGGTGTTCGATGGGGTTTGGCACGACGGCCTACTATTTAAAATCAAGAACAAATCTAATCCAGACTACTCCCAACTTATCAAACCGTACCTTAAAGAAAGGCACTTTATAGTCAAGTTTCTAGAACAACAAACAACTCTATTTCCTATTAACTCTGGAGTTCCGCAGGGAAGTGTGTTTGGGGCCTATATTGTATATTCTCTTCGCAGCTGATTTTACAACCTCTAGAACAACATTTCCAGTAACATATGCAGAAGACACTGCTGTACTAGCATCACACTCGGGCCCGTTATGGCATCTAACAACTTGCAAACCCATCTAGATACTTTACAATAATGGTTTAAAAAGTGGTGTATTAAGATTAATGAATCAAAGTGTGTACAAGTAACTTATACAACAAGATGAGAAACTTGTCCAACTATATTGCTCAACAGCCAGATAATCCCACAAGCAGACAGTGTCAAACACTTGGGAATTCACCTTGACAGAAGATTGACGTGGTAAAAACATATCTGAATGAAACGTAAACAACTAGGCGAAAAATATCGAAAAATGTACTGGCTTTTAGGATGTAACTCGAAATTATCTCTGGATAATAAAATACTACTTTGCGCAGCTATACTTAAACCAATCTGGACCTACAGCATCCAGCTATGGGGAACAGCAAGTAACTCAAATATATAAATATTGAGATGCTTTCAAAATAAGACGCTAAAAACCATGGCGAATACACCTTGGCACGTGCCCAATGAAATCATAAGCCGACGCCTAGGCATACGAACTATTAATAAAGAAATACATCGCCACAGCGTGCGCTACCATGGTCGAATTAGCGCCCACCCCAATAACCTAGTTCAATGCCTGCTAGATAATGAAGAAGAACATCCCAGACTTAAAAGATTCGAACCAACTGATCTTCCAAATCAATTTGAGTGATTGTGAGTGAGTTGAGTTAGTGTTGTGTCAATCAACCCCAGGCCAAATTAACCATATTTAAATAAGAAATTTGTTATTGAACTAGTTTCTTCGTGACATGCATACTAGGATAAGTCATAGAATTTACTTATGGTCAATAGATGTCGGATTGTAAAACCTTTATAAATAAATAAAAGAAAGGGTTATCCCAGCTTTCGGTTATCGCCTCAAAGTGATTTGCATCACGTCACTAATTCACTTTGAATTGATAAAGTCACATCAAAACAGACGTAGCAAAATGATTGACAGTTGCAAAACGAGATTTTTAATTAAAACGAATTGATAAGTAGAAACGCGTACATGTTAGGTTATGACAGCACTGTTACTGAACCAGGGAGGGTGGGGAGAGTGGACACTCAATGTTAAATTTGATAGACGTAATAGCGCCCTCATATAACTTAGGAGGAAGTATTTTTTCACACGCGCGAAATTCGAATTTGAAATTATTTTTATTTTGAAATTTTATTATTTCAATACCTTTATTCAAAATTATAATTTACCTGCGTGAATAAGCTCTCATTATATTTAGAATTGACATCAGTTCTACATACATAAAGGCAATATTTACATCGATTGGGGCTTGTATCTCGATAGCTCAGTTGGTTAGAACAGTATTCTAGCAAAGTACATGTTGTAGGTTCAAATCCGACTCGAGGTAAACTTTTTATTTACGTATTAAATAAAATTATTAATAATGTTTTGTATTGAGTTTTTCAGGTTAGTTATTAATAATAATGTTTAAAAATAGACAATCATAAATAAAATTAGTTTTATTTCATACCAGTTTTTTGTCTTTTCTGATAATGCATAGTTTAAAACCTCAAACATTATCACACTCTAATTAAATCTAGACTGTGAGTGTTTATGCTCATGTTTCAAATACTATTTTAATTTTCCGACATAAATGATTCTCATGGTATTTTAAATGAAAAATTCAGCTGTATTACAAAATTACAAATGGTATAGTACATTTCTTTACTCCGTCATACACAATGAAATGCATGGAACAGGCTTGCAATTTGTATACAATCTTTGTCTCTACTACTTATGGTTGAAAATAATAAGCTAAGGGATGGAATTATTCATTAAGTGAACAATCATATGAGTAAATTATTACATATTTGCGCTGTAAACCTCTTTTGAGAAAACATAAAATCATGACACTACCAATAATTTGAAAAAAAAATATGATATGAAAAAAAAATGAATGCATAAACATTGCGTAAAAGCATAGAAGACACTACCACTTGTATGAATAGTTCTTTGTTTTACAAGGCCAGAAAATGGGCGTTTGAGAATACGAGTAAACTTTGCCGGCCCAGATGAAGTCGAGTACTCGCAAACTATTTTATGGCAGAGTGATACACAAGATTTTTTGTGCCGACGTCAGCAATTGTTATTAAAATCAATAAACAAAATTGTTGTGCTTTTTAAAATTCCATATCCTGTTGAAATTAAGTTGGCAATACTGATAACTGACAGTAACCATTGTAACCTAAAAAATACAATTGCGAAATTATTCATTACTCGAATTTTGTAGAAAAGTTACCAATTTGTTGACTTTCTAATAATTTATAGATGTAATTTGTAGTTTATAAAGGACTAATATGGACATAATAACGCATGCGTACACGCACACGGTAACGCGTTTAGGCTGTGTTGTGTCAAATATCGATTATGTCGAATATTCCATCAGTTTTGTCACTACAACGAATACAAACGGTAGTTTAGTATTGTTTTCGTCAGCCTAGGCCCGAAAACATATAGTTTCCGGACGCATTTGCGGCCTGCATATGCCTTATTACACAACGGATGCACAAAAAGTAAATTACAGAATACACGATTTTAAAAGAAAATGAAAGACATACTTATCGAAAAATCATGCTAATCATCACGATCACAGAATTCTTAGATCAAAATTGTAATTAAACTCTTTATTTACATAGAAATTACAACTAGAGCTATATTCCACTTAAAAGTGATACCTAAGTACTTTTAAGGGAGCTTACAAACTTGTCAGTAATAGTAGATTATTTTATGTGCAGGAAAAATTGTACTTGTTATGAGGTGTCTGTGTCGTTCGGCAGCTAATACAAGGCAAGCCGTGAATGGTAACTACTCCTCCAAATAAAATATGCTATATTTTCTTCAAACTTCCACAAATTTATACAAAACATTTATTTTTAATGAAAGGTTTTTAAGGGATATTATTAGCGTTCGTTAAATTAAACGTCATTCAACGCTGCTTCCTTGGTAACGCAAACCTTAACCTTATTATTGAGTAAAAAAATGATTTCTCAGTTCGTAGTTTTTAATAATAGAGAAGTAAGTTAATTAAATCACTAAAAAGATAGTTGTTATAAATTAGTTGGTTTTAGAATGCAATGTACGCCGCCCGAAATGGCCGTTGAAGCGAATGAAGAAGTAACGTGCCTCGGACCGTCGAAATCTGGGGAAAAGTATTTTCCTGCGTATCAACACTTTATTCATTGGTGTAATGAAATGAATCTGAACATTTATTCGGAAAATGTACTTCTTGCGTGTTTTAACCAGATGCAAAAGATAAGAAATGTAAATCTTCTACAATGTGGTCTCGTTATTCCATGATCAAATCCGACTTAAATATCAAGCATGGAATACATTGTATGTCAATAGTTAAAATTACGATGTTTTCTGAATAAGGCAAATGAAGAATATTCTGCAAAAAACTTAAGAATATTTACTAAAGAACATTTTGAAGGTTTTTTAATAGACGCACCAGATGAAGTATATTTAGTAATAAAGGTAGTAGGCCAGTCGAATTATGTTTGAATTCGGAATGAATTAGTGGAAAGCTGGAAATCGTTTTAATTGCTTAAGTATAGGTCTGATATTAGGAAAATATGTTTTTCCCCCACTTCCGAGGTCGGCGTTGGCCGCCATATTGAAAAAACAGCTCCAGAAACGGAGGTTTTAGTTTTTCGATAATAACCCAAAAACTATGAGTTTAATCAAAAAATTTAATCGGATCCAAAATATAGAGCGCTATGTTGTATTTTACGAAAAAATTCGTAATATTGTATATTAAAAATTAATGTATAACAGTATACGGTATATAATATAATAACATAACGATGTAGTATGTTCATATAATAATACAAATAAAAGAAAAGTGAAATTAATGATTAAAGTGTAATATTATATTTACATAATTAATAGACAATAATAGTATTTATTGTCGATGGTCCATGTTATCATTTTCGGCTACCTGCTCTTTCTAATCTACTTCTTTCTGGAACAAAATAATAATAATTTAAAATTAAATGCATTTATTTAAAATATACAAAAATGAAATATATGGTAATTTATACACACCACATTAGTTATTTTCCAATATTTTTGATGTTGATGGCCCATAGATAGATATCTTCTTGGTCTCTTTCTTCTCTCTGGGCTTCTTTATCATCGTTTTCTTCGTGTCGACCTTCTTTCTGATCTTTTGTATTATCGTTTTCTTCGTGTTCTCTTTCTGTTTCATGGTAGTTTTCAACTATTTTTTCAATATCCTCGTCACTTACAATGTTATGGCTTTATGGATTTAAGTCTTCGTTTTTCAAACAGTTTGTGCATGCTTGTCCCCGACAATTAAAACAAATATTTAAACAAGTCATGTCTAGATTTCGGCAACTACACGATCCTCTGCATCCCTTCGCACATTTACAGAAAACTGTATTTAAGACGGATTGTGGACACGGATCTTTATTCGTGGTGATTGGAAGAAGACCATATTTAAATTCTTCCAACCCCAATCTAGGGGTTTTTTTCATTTGCAATTCATATTTGAATTTAGTGCTAAGAACGCAAAGAATGGTGACGTGCGGCTGCTTGAGGAAGAGAAGTAAGATTGAAACCCTTTTTCATTACTGATTTTGCGAAAAGCTCATATCGTAATTTATTCAACAAAGGTTGAACACACTTGGCTACATACAGCGTAGTGATAAAAAGTTGACCGGCTTCATCGATATCATTTGCATTAGCGTTGTTATCTAAGAAAATGGAAACAATATCTTGCAGTTTGTTATTTTTATCCAACAACTTCACGAATTCTATTTTTCCTTGTCTAAAAAATGTTGTGTGGAGAAATAATATGTTATCCTTAACATGGCTTGGATATTTGAAATTGTTGGCAGTATAACACGAATGGTTCTTTTCCTTTTCCTAGCTTCAAAAAGTAAATGTTGGTACAAGATATAGGGGCTTGAGCTGACAGTAGGACTAAAAGATCAATGCTTTCACCAACCATAATAACACAATCTGTACTATTTGCAATCTCAGTGGTACTGCGAACAATTAAAGTGTCAGCATCCTCAACAGCTTGCTTTACAATAAAATTTTCATTTTCAAGCTTTTGCCGTAAAATACATATAAGTCGTTGCTTGTTTGCATCATTTCAAAGGAATTGCTCTTGAGATATAGTTGCACACATTGTCTCACCAAAAATTACATTTACAGCTCCACAACTTCTGGCTCTTAGATAGCGTGCTTATTTAAAATTGAAGAATTTTTTCTCTTGTTTGCCAAACAACTCTATGTAAAAGAAAGCCACCATGTATTACGTAAACAGCGTTTTCAAAATTAAAGTCAATTACAGGATTAAACAAATCGTGAAAACGGATTTCTTAGTCTTACGCATTCCTTTGTCATCAAATAGTGAGAGAGGGTAGGGATCCAATTCAAACTCAAAATACTTCTTAAATTCTTCATGCGAATTTTTTTGTGTATCAAATTCTTCGAAAAATTACATCAGGACTAACAGGAATCTCTTCATCGTGAATTTTTACTTTTGAAGTAAAACCTCGTAGGGGCATCACTTAATTTCTTCGATGGAACTTGACTTGGCCAAAATTACGTCCAATTATATTTGACATTGATTCAATGCCTATTTCGTACGCTAGATGGCAATCTTTTTGTCTCCTATCACTCCAGTACTTATGTACACCACATTTTCTACCACGGTAAAAGGATCATGACATTTAAACCAATCCAAAAACTTATTCATACAATGCTGTTTCTAGGTACTCGTGTCGTTTTGGTATCAATATGCTGTTCATTTGTAGCAAATGAAACACCACAAAATTGTTCTATTTGATGTAAAATGTCTATCATTAACCCATTTGGTCATAGTCCTCTCAGTTAATCCGCCACTGCTTTTCATAGACCTTATGAGAGTCTGTTCGATCGTCATACACCATTTAAAAACCCAAAAAAGATAAGTATTTTAATAGCTATTGTTTAATTACATATTATTATTTTCTTAGTAACTATTAATTAAACTAATTAGTTAATAACCTTGGTTGTTATTATTATTACTGTATTTACTAGTATGTATAACTGAGTAAGTATTTGTTGGTGTTTCACGAAAAGTTATATACGCATTTGTTACAACCGTATTTGAAACGCATAATTGCCCTTCATTTGCAACCAGTGATTTGAGGGTCCAACTTCTAAATCTGTTATTGACCTTGATACTTAATTAAAATTATTTATTTAAACACTGTTAAATGCCAAATTACAATCTCTACAAATTGTGTCGTATGACTTTTTGTAGTAAGTTTGACGGATTCAAAGGAAACATCAAAAAACTAAACAAAAATCTATTTTTTTTAAACTTCAAAAAACCCCAATTTTGAACGTCATTTATCAACCCTAATATTGAACCGAGCTCATTATTTTGGACCTATATTTTGGACCCGATTAAGTGTTTTGATTAAACTCAGTTTTTTGGATTATTATCGAAAAACTGAAAAAATTCCGATTCTGGCGACCTCGGAGGTGGGGAAAACATATATCAAACCTATACTTAAGCAATTAAAACGATTTCCAGATTTCTTTTAATTAATTACGAATTCGGTCATTTTGTGGTCCAATTTGACTGGCCTATAGATTTAAAGCAGTTTTGTTCCCTCCCAATGTAATATAATTTATTCAGATTATTTCTTTAATTGGAGTAACCCGATCATGCAGATGCGACGAGATGATGAAAAGGAATATAGATGACTATGAAAATATGGGAAATTTAATCCTAATAAACATTCCCGATAGCCTACTTCGGCTACATTACTGATCGATGGTGGTTAAAGTATGGACTCGTTGAAGCGCCACGGGGGTTGGAGGCCGACTTCCGTAGCGGAAGGATACATAAAAAAGTCTATTCGCAACAAAAAAGAGAATGCTGCTCGAATATTAAATTTAAACGAAACTGTGGTAACGGAAACAGGCGCAGGAGATCAAAGAGCATTGTCATCAATGAGTTCATCGCTCAAATCGACCAGTATACCATCAGTAAATACTTTAACTGAGTCACTTCATCACTGCACAACTCCAATTGTACATTTAATGTTACATTAATGAGTAGCTCTGAAAATTAATTATAATTTTTTGAATAGATGAAAATAAAATTGTTTTTTCCATAACAACACTTTTCCCACCGGGGTCAGGAAAAGGAAAAGTAAAATCTGCTCTAGCCAAAATGTCAAATATTGGCGCCTACTACTCAGTCGAACAATGAGCTAATATTTTGACGTTATTGATATCGTTACATATTATCTAGTGTAAATGTTTATATGAGCGTATATTATCAAGGCCCTTTTCATTCAGTAGTTAGATTTTTATAATACAGTAATGCATCAATTTATTTTGTTATGAATAAACATTTTTAATTTTTTCCGAAAGTAAACATACTTTTAATTCAAACTTTTATCTTATTGAAACTCAAGCCGGAACGCAGATGGGGCGTTAAATTAATATTGCAAACAAGCCAACTAAAGCTGTTTATTTTCAATAATTGATGTACAAAATTCTCGATTTTACGATTCATGTGCATCTTGTAAAGATCCAGAAATCCGCCAATTAATAATTATTAATTTATCCGTAGTTCTTCCGTAGTTAAGAAATCGTTTTAGATTTCGACGCAAGAACCCCACCAAAGTGTCACCTCAATAATCTCGTCCAATCACGTTAGACCGCCGACAATACAAGCGGAACCGCGACTCGAGATTAATTATCTTATTACTTCCGTCCTGAGGTCTTCACCGACCTACTTAGCCGCCGAATTATCTTTTTACTTCTGTCCTGAAGTAAATATCTTACTTATTTCTGTACCGAAGTCCTCCTGCTTTCGTTCCTGATTTCTATTCCGACCTAGTTGGAATCAGAAACCGTTACTTCTACCTGCCGACCCATTCTGGGGTAAGTCTTAAATTTTCTGTCATATTTACCACACCAGCTTTCAGTTATAATGATTTCTCTTCTGCCTTGGCAGATTATTAATCACAGCAATGCCTGTACACTAACACTTACTCGGGCGTATTCTCAGCGTAAACACATATCCTAGTACACATAATCCTCCTCTTTGGGCGTATACCTAAAAGGTACTGAGATTTCCTCGGGAAATTACCCACAAGGCGTATGCCTGTGTAGGTACTTCCTTGCCTTTGCTTGTCTGGAAGGCGTTCGCCTGTTCAGTCTAGCATCCATCTAATTAACCAATGGAGCGTACGCCCGTATGGTTAATTAATCTTTTCCTAAAACAAAATTATCTAAAACATACACGACTGAACTGAAAACCTAGTAAAACCTGCAGATACTTAATCGCAAAAAATTCCGTTTCCACCAGATTATTCTGTTACAACCGTTATCACTCCTGTCTACCTGTCATTAATACAAACACTTCGTATTCGTGTCTAGAATACTTACTATTACAACCCGCTTCCTGAAAGAATAAATAAATTCTTTAAAAATTAAACCAAATTTCTATAAAGTAGAAATCCCGATTTAATCTCTCAAAAGACAATCCCGTGTTATATAATTTTTCATTAAGATAAAATCGCATCTAGAATAAAATATAACCTCTTTTATTACACGATTTAACAAATACGGAATTATCACATTTAATAAAAGTGGTGGAAAAACCACGAACTGCTTTTAATATTCACCCTGCTCGAGTTTACGATCCCGATATTTCACGTTCCGTCTTTTTTCCATAATTAAAAGTAATTATTGCAATACCCCGAAGTTACAGATCGATAAATAAATGAAAGCGATACTTTTATTTTATTTTGACACAGAAATCGATAAAGCACCTGTTGACCTAGTAAGCTTCGTTTAAAATTAAATTTTCAGAATTGAATTTTAGAATTTAGCGTAAATATAAGGTGTTGATTTGTTTCGAGATCAATTTTTAATTGATTTGCGTACATATTTATTATAGTATAGTATAGTATCTTCCTAACCTGCTGTACTATTAATTATCCGATCCTCATATATACCAGATACCAGAAGATCTTCCGCTCGCTACAACCATTCCTAGTCCATCCAGATAAGGGTCACCTGGGGGAAACCGTATTTTATGTAAATAAATAAGTTCTGTTTATATGGTGTTATATTTTCGAGTTAAGTGAAATATAAATAGTTTTAAGTAATACATTAAGAATTGTATCTAATAGGAATAAAAAGTGTGCTTCTTACGATCTCCAAGTTGTCATCATTTCTGCGAGCCTCCCCATCTTCGACCGAAGCTATACCGGGGTAGGAAACTAGCTTAATTTACAGTAAAAGTACCCCTTTTTTATAAACACGGAAGCTGGTTACAAGCTGATACGCTTGAACCAGTGCCAAAGGTTAGTTCACAAATAGGGTACCGAGCGTCAATCCATCCCTGACAGAGAGAACTGATGATACTTAAGTAATGACCAGAGGCTTTTTAATACGTTTCCTTTTTCCCCGAAGTGCAACCAAATAAGGTCGTCATAACTGAGCCCTATATAACTCACTACTTTACGAAGGGCAAGGAGATATTAGCCAACATGAAGGAGGTCTTCTTTGTCTTTCTCCTATTGGGTTATTTAATATTCGTCCTTGACAGAAAGAACTGCTGATACCTAAGTCAGCACCAGAGACATTTTAATACTTTTCATTTTTCCCCGAAGTGCAAACAAATAAGGCCTTAAATGAGTCTCATAACTCACTTTACGAAGGAGGCCTTTTTGGTCTTTCTACTCTTAAGTTATTTAACATGCATATTTTGATTATTCTGTTGTGCTCCTTTTATTTTGTTTTTGAGATTCTCCTTCTTCTTTCCGCATCTTCCATACCATATTGTTTTCTTGTTACCCTGTGTATTAATTTCTGGCCTGTTATGGCTGTTAGCATTTTTATCTATTGTTTTCGTAGTATTTGTTTTGTTATATCCGCTCTCTCGCACTCCCCCTCTCTCTGTCTATCTGCGTGTCTGTCTGTGTGTGTGTGTACGTGCGTGCGTGCGTGCGTGGTGCGTATGTGGGGGGGGGGAGGTGCGTGCGTACGTGCGTGTGTGTGTGCGTGTGTGAGTATTGCTTTTGTACAGGTTTTATATAGCAATGCGTTTTTTCCTTTGTCATAGTTTTTTTATATCGCACATTTTAGTGTTCCTGAAATTGTAACAACCTTATTCGCTTGTTTCTTCACCTCTTCAGTTTGTCCGCATAGCTCGTTATTAGCGAACGCAACAATGGATCACTGTTAATGATTCGGTCTTATCTGTATGTACTTCTACATTGGATGGTTCTTTCGTTTTTCCTAACTTATTTAGTAATCACTGTAATCCATGTTCGTTTTCCGTTCTTGATAGATCGACATCGCCATATGTGACTGTTTTTATGCATACGTCTTAGAGTCAATATTCTTTTTATACCGTATTAATGCCCTCTTTTTTATTCATAATTCCACTGAAGAGTAGCGATCTTGTGCTGTTTCCTTATCTAATTCCTTGGTTAATTTTTATGTTGTCAGTTATTTTATTGTACTTTATTTTTGTAGTGTTTATTATAATTGGTACATGAACGTTATAATGTTTTAGTGCCCTGATTGCATCATTAAAGTTCACTGGTCAAAGGTGTGAAACCATAATGCTAGTATTCTAATAACTTTTCACTTGTCTTAATACGAAAGTTTCCATCTGTAGTACACACATTCAGTCTGAGCTCCTGTTGTTCGTCTGTATAAGCTGCTTATTACGTGTTTTAGAATATTTAAAAACAGTTGCAGTTCTAGCAATTCCTATTTACTTCTGATAGTTATTCCTCCATATGTGTCCTTTTTTCCTGTCTTCATTGTCGGTGTATACCGTTTGAAAATGATGTCGCCATCTCACCTTCTGAATATAATTTATTCATATATACTTGTTTGTTTCTTTCTTCGTCTCAACATTTTCCGCATTTTTTATGTGTATTTTCTTAATACTTTAGTGGATGCTGCCCTATAGCCTCTCCTAATTGGTCTTCTCTGCTTTATTCTTCAGTCTATGTTCTTGGTTTACTTCAGTTTTATTAGAGATAAATTTTATGTGAAGTGTTTTTTTGCGTTTCGTTAGCATCTTCAACTTTCTGCTATGTTACTCTGTTTTGTGATGTTATTCTGTATCGTGTTTTGGGCTCTGTTGATATAGTACTTTTATTCTTTCTTACTGTAAGGATTTTACATGGAATCATTCTATTTAATTTGGTTTCAAACGAACATGGACAATTGCAGATGTTAATGTTCTTGACATTTACAAATTTGCTTTGGTCTTATCACTCTATTTGCTACTCTTGTTCTTTGACTCTTCATGTATATTAATGCTGTGATTTATGGAGGAAACAGGTGTTTGCATAAAAATGCCGTTTTCCGCTTTCACTTGTTACATTCCTATTGTATCGCTGTCTGATCGTGTCTCCTACTCGTATTTACTATTATTCTGCTCGAGTCTTCCGTTACTATTATTTACTTGTGGCTAGTTATACATGTCTTTCTTTTGTTTTCTTCTATCTAGGTAGATAGTATATGTATTTCCGCATATCTTGTTTTTAATGTTATAACTAATATAGTATTCTATTGATATGCATAATTGATGTTTTTGTTAGTATTTTTGACATTCCTTAAAAACCATTCTGTATATTGCACAATTTGAACCGTAAGCATTTAGACTTCATCACACCTCCATTACGATTACATGCAAAACCGCATCGATAACACCTACCCTTAGGTCAATCGTCAAAGTAGAAGGCTGAACCCTGTGTACTATTCCTTTGATAATGAAAATAATTATGGATTGCACTTAGAATACATGACGTATTGGCACTTAAAAATAGTATTGGTAGCCTAGAAGTCATAAAAAACTAAACATTGTTTGCAACAAAAACCAAGTTTGAATCGAAACACTATCGATCGTCATTGGGAGTACACTTGTTAAACTCTCAGAAGACCTCAACAAGGATAAAATGTACGATTCTTTAAATAATTGTGGACATTACAGGCTAAGTTTGGCTTGCTGTACTAAAGCGCTGGGGAACACTTAGGAGGATGGATAACCGGATATTGAATTGAGAAGAGTTGTCAATGAACGGCTGCCTTAAATTTTTTCACCATAAGTGAGAGGAAAACAGGAACTCCCAGAGTTTAGAAGCCGTGTAGAAGAATGCGGATTGTGTCCGTTTGGTACGACCAATTGAGATTTGTACTGCATACTGATGATGTAAATGAGTGAACCGAGTATTCCTAGCAAAGGTGGTTCGAGATTGTATCATAGCAATAGCCACTGTAATACCGATAATACAAAGAAAGAAATGAAACGATTCTTATATGCTGAAGGGACTGTGTATCAGAAGTTAAGGACGAGTCAATTATAAGCGTAACCGCTCTTTTTTTTAATACGATCAACAATATCGAGAGCGTATTAGGGAGCACCAACCCAGAGGTGACAATTATGTTCTAGATGAGGTCGAATTTGGGACTTATACAGTAGAAAGAGTTTTCGGGATCTGTACAAAAAGCCTATTTTACGATCAGCTGCTTTGGTAGCTGACAGAAGATGGTCAACCCATGATAAAAATGAAGCTACGGTCATCCGCAACCCAGTAATATAGTCTGAAAACTTAAAATCTGAGCCAGTCATACTTACAAAAGGAAATTATCGATCTTCTTGGCGGACACAAGGCAGCACTGAGTATTATTAGCATTAAATTTTACTAGATAATTGCTTCTTCATTCGAGGATACGTTGAATGTCTTTGTTGGTTGAAATTGCCATTTCAGATAGAAGCTGAATTACCATTATGAGTAAAAGTACAATGAAGAGCGATGTCGTCAAAAAGCAATAGATCAGGTTAGCTGTTACAGAAATAAGGTCATTTATGTATTGCAGAAAAAATGTAGGGGCTATAACGCCCGCGTTAATTCCAACTTCATTTAACCCAAACGAGGTGAGTTTGGTAAGTAAACGTTTATGCCAAATTTGGTATAATGAAGAGCGATGTCCTCAAAAAGCAATAGATCAGGTTAGCTGTTACAGAAATAAGGTCATTTATGTATTGCAGAAAAAATGTAGGGGCTATAACGCCCGCGTTAATTCCAACTTCATTTAACCCAAACGAGGTGAGTTTGGTAAGTAAACGTTTATGCCAAATTTGGTCAAATGCCTTTGAGATATGTAAAGCACCTGTTGTATTTAAATACTCTTATCGTCACTATTTGTTTATAGAAACATAGATCGTCGTTACTCTCATCAAATGACATTTTAGAAAGAATAATCTTTTGTTTTAATGAATCAGCAAACTTGTTCGCATGTTTTGATAAAAATAAATATACCAAACGCTCGTACTCATATTTTTGGTGCAACGCAGCCGAATTGAATAGTTTCCCTATTTTGTGAAAGGGCTGGAAATAAAATAGAAAAAATATTGTTTATAGAGTTGTTTGTACGAATTTGAAGTACTTTAACGTTTTACGTCATTGTTATTACCTATACAGCAGGTATTTGTATATACTTTCGTTACCGTGAGAAAAATTTGTATTAGTATGTATTTTTAGTAATTGTCAAAAAATGCCTTAGTAGGACCAAGATTCAATTGAATAATAGATTATTTTATGTGGAGGGGAAATATTACTTTTCATGGCGCGCCTGTATTTAGCCGCCGAATGAAGTGAAACAAATAAACTAATATTCTAATAAAGTTTCACACCTATGTTGTTTAATACTATAAGCATCGGGTAGTCCGTTAATAAAGGAGGCATCGCACAGTTTCGGGGAAAAATATTGATGGTAAAAGTGACCGAGAGAAATTGCTGAAAATTAGTTTCAAGGTTTGCGATGGCCGCTGGGGGGCGTACACGTACACCAAATAAAAAATCGGCGTTTTCTCTTAGATCGGCATTATCAAGATATGTCCAAAATAGTTTTATTATAAACTACTTAACTACATGTATTTAGATTAGGAAAAAAACTTATAGCAAAAGGAAAAAAAACGTTTCAATTTCTAGGTCACCTGATCTGTCTTATTTGGATTTTTATTTTTTGAAAAGACCAACCAATCTACCAGGGAGAACATGGTAGAGCGACTAAGGAACGCCATTCGCCGTATTCCAATGACAGAAGTAGAGACTGCTGTTTTGTCTACGCGTGAGGGATTACAACTCTGTATTCAGCATAACGGGCGACAATTTCAACATTTGGGGTGTCATTAGTTTGTCATTACTACGACTATTGCACACCATTCTATTGTAGCATCGGCCCTTTTCAGGGCCACAGATAACAGAAAAGAAATTCCTAAGACGACATAATGTAAAAAATAAATGTTATTATCCGCTTTAAATTAAAGATACGCCCCCCAAGGACATTTAATTTATTACACTATATTTCTTTTGTTTTAATAGTTTAATTATTCATAAATTTTAATAATTAATGCCAGTTAAACGTGTGTTCTAATTCTGTTACTAAAAAACGCTATAAAAAAAAACTAAACCGACAATGTTAATATTTTATTAGAAGCCTCTCTCAAAAGATACTTAGTTTATAAAAATCGGTTAAGTTAAAAAGATTTTATGACATTTTTTCCAGTGAACATGTACCTCTCCCACGTCCCTCATTTAATAAGATATAAAAAATCCCAAAAACAAGAAAAAGTTTCTAAACTTATGTAGTTTATAATAAAACTATTTTGGACGCATCTGAATAATGCCGATTTAAGAGAAAAAGCCGATTTTCTAATTTGGTGTTCATGTATGTCTCCTAGCGACCAGCGCAGGAATTTTATAGTGGACCACCCGGTACACCAAAAGAACATTGTTTTACCAAAATACAAATAAAATGATTCAATACAGTGTGTAATTGTGAACAGAATGTGTATGGTATCCCATATAAATATACTTTCACTGTATTGATTAGAGCAGGCATTCTCATTAGAGGAAAATTTACATGTACCTATGGTACTATTCATGTAGAGCAGCAGGGTCTAAGCAATTGATTTGTTGTTATCGTCATATGAAGAGATGATTAATTTCAAGTGGAGTTTGTTAAGGCACTGATTATTATGTTCTTTTTTGCATTTAGTGTAATAAGATAAGATCGTGATTGCGGTTTAAACTCTACTTAATCTTCACAGTACTGGCCGGAACTAAATCTGACTGCTTGTTTAATGCTGTTTACTGTAGTTAGTTTAATTACAGCATTAAGATGTTTTACAACCTTACGTTTTGTACGTTAAATCAACATAATTTGTTGCAATTAATATTGTATTAAATTAGTATTGTAATTTCCTTTCTATTTCTGTATTGTAACGTTCTAAAGATTTGCTGTGTGAGCGTGTGTGCGTGTGAGCGTGTGTGCGTGTGTGTGTGTGTGTGTGTGTGTGTGTGTGTGTGTGTGTGTGTGTGTGTGTGGTGTGTGTGTGTGTGTGTGTGTGTGTGTGTGTGTGTGTGTGTGTGTGTGTGTGCGTGCGCGTTTGCGTTTGTGTTTGTGTTAGTGTTTCTAACTTAATAATGACATTTTTTTTACAAAACTTCTCTTGAAAAGCAAGCTTTATTCAAATTTTACATTTAAACATTACATTTGTGAATAAATAATTATAAATAAAATACCACTACATTTATGTATCTGTACTAACTTGGTTACAATAACTACTTAAGTGAAAGTTGGAAACTACTGCTATGCATATTATTACATCTAAATAATCACATTTCTCTGTTCTGATATACACTGTGATCATAAAGCTATCAATACAAGGGGCTTTAAGAGCGAAAACATCTTTCTATATTCCCTTGTGATACAAAGATTAGTTGAAAAATATGTGTGATAATAAAATATGACATTCTCCACAATTCTGAATATTCATTTGATTTTCAGGTCATTATGAATTTTCTTGATCACCATTCTTATTTTTTGAATAGCCTCAGCCACATCGTAATCTGTTATCTCCCAATGCAAAACTAAACGAACACGTGATACACTAAATGCACTACCCTTAACGCTAACTTTAATTTCATCTGTCTCATTCACTGTCGCGAGCTTTTCTAAGAATGTCTTTGATGTTATTCTTGCTTTATCTAAATGAATGATCACTATATTTGTGCCAACTGACGATACATCGACACGAATTGCATCACAATCCAAATCATCAATTGCTTTAGCAATTTGATAAGCGTGATCATGGTCTATTTGAAGGCGATCGATCATCTCGTCTAATGCAACCAGACCTGCAGCAGCAAGAATACCTACTTGCCTTACACCACCACCCAGCATTTTGCGAAAACGTTTTGCCCTGTAAACAAAGTTGTACATGTAAACCAAGATAAATAAATTTATTGCCACTACACCATAAGATTATCCCTTTGTGGTTTTAATTTACATTTACTAAAAAGATTTAAAAAAACGCGTTTTCTGGCAGTTCTGTGTACTCTTTCATTTTATTTTTCAAAATTTTGCAAAATAGTCATACCAAAACATTCTTCCTTAAGCCTCAAAAATTTTAAATTAAAATTTTAGTTGATACTACTGAATCTGGAATGTTTGAACTCCAAAAATATGATAAAGATAAATTAAATAGCAACAAAGATATTTCACACTTTCATAATTCTAACGCAAATTGTAATACAGGGTGAATCCTAAATGGGGGATAATAGACATACCACTTGATTCTGCATAGAAAATGGAGCAATAAAGTCTTATAAGTTTTGATTCAAATAAAGTTTGGTATGACTCTCGATGTAAAACTCTATAATAAAATTACATATTTTTATCTCTCTCTCTCTCTCAACTACATGTATTAGATAAGGATGGCCATAAAAACATAAATCTGGTGTACAATTCATATTAGCGCACTAAAACGTGTCGTGATTAAGAAGCATCTGTCACTCCTGTCATTTTTTTGAAATTATTATTTATGCGTTTTTGCTTTACTTTTTTAAAACACAGTTTTTATTCAAAACTATTTACAACTTGTACAGTGAATTACCGATAATTTGGTAACATTTTTACCTAATTTATATAAAATTTACAAAATTTTAGATATGCTACGTAATAAGCACCTCAAATCTCAAGCGCAGCTCGTACTTATGAGCATGTTTAATTATTTTAAACGGGAACGTGACAATCAAGGGGCACTCGTTCCATTTGAATCCGATATGCAGGTATGTAGTACATTATTGTGTAAAATATGATACTTGGAAGGACTACTTTTAGGGCACGTCTGAAGCATGTGGGGTTAGTATAAATACAGTTAGTACAATGAAAAAAAGGGTTAGAGAAGACCAAAAATAAAATAAACCTCCAGTCACCACCTAAACGTGTACGATTCGTAAGAGAATATTACAAAAATAAAGAGGAAAAATTATACAATCCTGTATTCTTAGATGAAACTTGGATTTTCAGTCGATCGCAGAAAAGAAGCTGGAATTATAAAACTAAGGAACGCGTGAAGAAGACGCCAATGGATGAAGGAAAAAGGTTTGTTGTAATTTAGTTAATTATATTATAATTCCTAATAAAATAATTGCATTGTTTAAATTTATAGTTGTTCAGCAGGTAATGAAGATGGATTTATTTCCGATGGTTCACTTTAGTTTTCTACCAGGTCACAAAGTTCAGACCAGCATGGAGATATTCGTGCGGAGTTGTTTACAAAATGGTTTAAAAATAATTTAATTGCAAACTTAAAAGAACCATTATTATTAATTTTATTAAATACATAAATGGAAAGTTTACCTCGAGTACGATTTGAACCTACGACCTGTACTTTGCTAGAGTACCGCGCTAACCAACTGCGCTATCGAGATTCATGCCCCAATCGATGTAAATTTTGTCTTTCTGTATGTAGAACTGTTGTAAATTCAAAATATAATGAGATTACAATCAAATTACTTATATTAATGGAATGTGAGCCTGCAATATCGCAAGGATTCACACATACCAAAGCAACTTGACTAATATTAATTTATTATAAGTTTTGTTATGTACTCTAGCAAAGTACAGGTCGTAGATTCAAATCTTACTCGAGGTAAACTTTTTATTTATGTATTTAATAAAATGAATAATAATTTTTAATTACATATTTACCTTTAAAATTATTCGTTCATAACAAAACTTATAATAAATTAAATGAACCATCTTTAATTGTAATGGACAATGCTAGTTAACACTTCAAACTTCCGGAAAAAATTCCAAATAATTCATCTAAGAAGGAAAAAATATGTAATTTTTTTAATTAAAATACAAGATAGCTTAGGAACCTAGCATGTTTAAAAAAGAATTACTGCAATTAGTTGCAGATAATGCGATACCAAAGGTGTACGAAATAGATAAAATAGCACATAAGTGTAGACACAGAGTATTACGGTTACCACCACATCACTGTCAATTTAATCCAATTGAACTGGTGTGGGCACACTGCAAGGAACACTACAACAAAAATATAGGAAGACAATTCCAAATTTAACGATGGCCATGTAAAAGCAATGTGGATATAATCCTTACAACGAATTGATGGGAGATATCGGTAGAAATGCATTAAACATGCCGAAGTGTCTATGTTAGAGTGGTGGGAAATTCAAAAACATTTTGCGGTTGTGCAACCATTAATAATTACATCTGTTAACGATTCCACTTCTGAGAGTGATACTGATAGTGAATTTTTTTTTAATTTAAATGTTTCAATTCTAATGTAATATAAATAGGTATTCTAATTTTTACATAACATATTGATAACTCACAATAGGTGGACGGACTACATGCACTGATTGCAACTTTGATCAATTTTTCCATCTGATATGATTTAATTTATAATAAACAAAAAAAGTATTTGTTATTTACAAATATATAGGTTATGTATTATAATGGTATGTAATTATAATCAAACCATGTCCTACATTATAACACTTCACTGTCGCAGCAAAGTATGTTTGACACTATCAATAAAATAAGTGGATATAATCGACAATTTTCCTAGTTTAAAATATAAAAACATTCAATAATTTTCAACTTTCTTTGGCATTTTATGGAAATTTATGTTGAGACATCTACCGATAAAAATATTAACTAAAAGAAACTTTGCTGATTTAATGTATACTTACGTCGCCTAAATCTTAGTTCGTGTAATTTTAAGAATGAGCCATACCCAACTTTAATTGAATTAGACTATACCAATTTGCTGTTAACCTCAAAGATGAGAAGTTATTGACTTGCGGCTAAATCTCGATGCATGCGGACCAATCAGGCGTTTCCTTGTTTGACAACTTCGTAGTTAGGTATAAAAATCTACGGTATAATAGAAAAAAAAAACATAAACAAAACTACTGTAACCTAACAAAAGTAGATTAGATAATTACTGTAACCTAACAGAAAAAAAAATGCATAAGCCGGGAATCGAACCTGCCTCAACCGTGTGCCAGGCGGGGAATAATACCACTAGTCTAACCTTGCTTCTCCAGTTTGACGTTGAAACTGTTATTTAAACCATTTAAAAACTATACATTCAAAGCTATTTCCTACTGATCCGCATATATAGAGAATCAACCGCAAGTAGTTATTGACAGTCTTAAGTTGGATTCCGGGTTGCTTATTGTGCGATATTTTTATGAAATAATAATTTTTTGTTGTAGTTTAATCAACAAAAAAAATAACCCGCCTGTAATTGTAATCATACATTTGGTCTACCTAGAATTTTCATCAGAAGTTTAAAGTTTTCCAATGCTCGACTTTTACAAAAATGTTGCAACAATGTGCAATACAATTTTCACATTTTAAAAGAAACGTAGGCTTTTACTGACATTTCTGTCACAATTTGCTAATCAAAGTACCAAACTGCCTTCATCTTCTTTATCTTCAGTTTAGTTCAATTTTGGTTTATTTGTGTTTATTCGTGTTTTTTCCGTAATTTCGTTACTTTTTGTAGTGTTCTTGAGTTTCGATATTAATTTTTCTGTTAGATTCCCCAAATTAGCGTTATGGAGTACAGTTTTGCGAGTATGCAGACATGTATTTAATTTTAGGGGAATGTCGTGTCAATTTAGTGCTGCTGCTAAAATTGTAAGTAATTGTAAAGTAATAAAAACACTTAAAACTTAATTGATATTTTCACACGAGTTATGTATTGTTAATTTAAAAATGCAACTAGCACATTAAAATTGAAACATAGACATGAAAGAGGTTTAGTGTGCCTGTATGCGTCCTTTTTAAGGTAATAATTAAATCAAATGCGTTATTATGTAAATCTCTGACTACTTACATACATGCATTGAGTAAAATACTCAATGATACAGGTTAGTACGACTGACTATAGCGTCGCTAGGTTTACCCACGGTCTGTATACTACTACGGTTGCCCCATAACACGGCTTGTAGGCGTTACGTTACAAGCGAGCAAGGGGAAAGCCTACGTCACTCAGCGACTGTTTGAGCGACCGGTGTACAGTGAAAGCCTGTGAGTGCATGCCGTTCGCAACTGCAGAGTATTTGTTGTATTAGTTGTTACATTATTTTCGTGAAATTAAAATTATATTGTTAAAATCAAACATTAAATGTTTTTTTCAGCAGCGCACCTATATTCGAATGAAATATTTAAATCATAAAAAGAAGGTTAGCATGATTAGCCGAAAAAGAAGTGGTGATTTAATTACTGACAAAGTGCAACGCAAACTAAGAAAAATTGTTAAATAACTTCTTAGCTAAACAAATAGTAGAGAAACATCGGGAATTTAAACGAGTTCTGACATTTTAATTCAAATTTGTAATTCAGAAGTCACATTACAAATGTCAATTGTAATTCCAGTCTAATACAAATTAAAAAGTATGAAAATGTTTTAATTTTTCAAATTTGACAAAATTGTTTACTACATCTTTAACAATTTTTAACAAACATTACTACTGACGAAGATAACTGTAAGTGTTATCGAAACGTTTAGATTGTATAATTTAAAGTACACCATTAAAAACCCCAAAAAAGATAAGTATTATATTATAAATTAAAAAGTAGTAGTAATTCAAACCAAACGAAATTCAAAAATTCATTTTTAGTATCTTTTGCGTTGCTGCTAAACAGATAAATTGAAATTGAGTAATGAACTACTTAATTTTTAAAAATGTACATTTTTAATTAATACGGTTAAATAGCATTTATTATTAATCTGCGTTGTTGTTTGTAATATACTTACGTATGTCCTTAATAATAATAATGGTTTGCTTTATTGCGTCATTTTCGTTTGAAAACAGCATACCTCTGTTTACCACAATAACATATGAATTACGGAACTGCTACATTTAGTTAAGATAAATATTGCTTGTTCTTTTAATTAATTAATTACTACTAAGTTGCTTTTACATTAACGCAGTGATAATTTATATACTGGTTATTGTTATTCCCATAACAGTGCTCTAACGCCTAGCTTAAAAGTCGCTGACCGACGTCACACGGTGTTGACCTATAAGAGGGTTCTCAGCCGATGAGGCAACCGTAGTAGTATACAGACCGTGAGGTTTACCAAACTTTAATTAAGAATTCTTCGAGCACTAAAGGTTTTCGAGCAAAACGGTAATAAAATGTTTTGCTCAGTTTTTGATACAGAATCACGTAACATGTCTATTATCCACCATTTAGCATTCACCCTGTATATGTTGATAAAAATTAGTTTTTAATCACGTACATTGCAGTTATCATTACAATCATCTATAGAAACAAACATTTTTTTAATAAGGCAATAAAATTAAACCACATTATACCCCGCTATGGTTTCACCCATTAAAAATATAATAATAATAATTTGCGTGTTTAATTTATTAATAAGATAATAAGAACACAAAACTGCAAAAAAAGTAGAAGTGTAAAAAAAAATACTTACTGAACAATGAAATTCTTGGTGCCGCATAACACTGAACCCATTGGGCATCCCAAGCCCTTACTCAAACAAAAGAAAACTGAATCCATATCTCGCACAATGCGTTTTGCTGGTATTTTGCTTTGGACAACAGCATGCATGAGGCGCGCACCATCCATGTGAACTGGAACGTTGTAGCATGATGCTATTTTTGCAACATTATCAATCCAATCTAGTGGAAGAACCTGAAATATAAATAATGATACATTTCCTTTATTTGTAAAATTCCGACATAAAATTATCCTACTACTTTTCACCCATCGTTTTATCTTCTGTACGCTGTTACTTGAGATTGCGCGTCCGTTTAAAATAAACTGCAATGAGTTGCGGCCGACGAGAAGTACAATAAATGTAAAAGTATAAATTTTAGTGAATTTCATTTGTAATGGTAATTTCGCATTCAAAGAGGTTAAGGTCAATAAGTAAAGCCCACGCATCGCTGCATAAAAGCTTCGACTAGCGGTTGTCACAATAAAAATCTACGTAAAGTTTAAACAATTAAATGTGCAAAATTTTTGTTCTCGCAGCTTTTCGATTGAAGTTATGATTGTTATACAAATTAAGAAATTACATATTGTGATTACAAATACTTTCATAAATCATGTATTTGAAGATAAATTATCTTCATTCATAATTTACCATTACTACTTACAAACTTTAATTGTTATGATACATTGAAAACAGAATGTATACATTTGATCTAATTTAAATTTTAGCTGAATATGTTAAAAATGTCATATTTAAAAAAACAAATCTAACAAAATTTAATCACGTTATAATGTCAGTGTAGAGTTCTCAAACACTTTTCATTTAAAAATGTGTATACATTTAATGTAATTTTAACTAGGAAAAACAGAAAAAACCCAGATATACCGCAAGGTAAAATTTAGATGTACCATTACCCTTTGTATAATTGAAATTAATAATAATAGAAATAATGAGTTTGCCTTGATAGAGTTTCTATATTATCAAATTTAATGCTATGATTTAGATTATCTAACGCTTGTTTGCTATTGCAAGCCTCTCTGGTTGACTTAATCTACAAAGCTCAGATGTTCTTTATGTCTAGTATCAAAATTGCGTTTTGTAGTTCCAATATATACTTCCAGTATTTAAGTAGTAACGGAAAATTACGAATTATTTGTTGGATTTGGCTAAATCTTTAATTGGCATGCCAAGTTTTTAGTTAGTTGGAATATTAGACGATCGCAGAACGAAAGTGCCCGAGGTGGCTGAGGTTGTAGGCATCTCAACTGAGCGGGTACATCACATTTTACATTAATATTTGGACATGAAAAAGCTATCCGCACAATGGGTACCGCGATTTCTCACAATCGACCATACGCGCAACCGTGTGACCACTTCAAAGGAGCGTTTAGCAATATTCAGACGCAATCTGAACGAGTCTTTACGCCATTTCGTTACCATGGACCAAATATAGATCCATCACAACACACCAAAGACCAAGGAGCAATCAAAACAGTGGGTTTCTCCGGGTGAACGTGCACCAAAGGTGGGTCTGTCGGCCAACAAGGTCATAGCTACAGTTTTTTGGGATGCACGGGGTGTCATTTACATCGATTACCTTGAAAAAAGCAAAACGGTCACCGGCGAATATTATTCAGAGCTTTTGGAAATATTCGATATTGATTTGAAGCAGAAAAGACGCATTTGGCGAAGATAAAAGTGCTGTTCCACCATCAAGACAATGCACGCGTGCATACGTGTGTAGTCACCATGGCAGAAATACATAAATTGGGCTACGAACTGCTACCTCATCCAGCACATTCTCCAGATTTAGCTCTCTGCGCCTATTTCCCGTTTCCAAACCTTAAGAAATGGTTGAACGGTAACAGATTTGGGGCGAATGAAGAGGTGGTCACGAAACAAACGCCTATTGTTAGGGCCTCGAGAACACCTATTATTTGGAAAGAATAAAAAAATTGAAAAAACGCTAGACTAAACGTATAGAACTAAAAGGAGACTATGTTGAGAAATAAAATGCTTTAAACAATAAAACGGCATAAACTTAACAAGTGTTTTTTTTTCGGCTTTGGTGGTTTTATTTGAAAGTGTCCCTCCAAAATTATTGTAACTGTAAGTATCAAGTATTGTAAACCATATTGCTTATTCAAAAAGCGAACGTTTCTGGCGACGCAAATGTGATTAGTAATTAATCAATTTTAAATGCTAATATTTTTGTTTGTCTATGATATTGAGTCGATGATATTGTTCATTGATGTATATTGTTTTGTTTCTGTTTCACTTTACTTTGTATACATTATGACTTACGCAAAAAAAAATCCTGGATACGAATATTATACAAAAAGTAATGTGACATTTGGATTTATATTGAAGCATATATACATTACTTCAGTTGTTGATTGAAAATGTAAGGTAGAGTCTTTAATTTGAAGTGTTACACGTTTTTAATTAAAATACTTATCTGTTTTGGGTATAAGCTGTGTGTTTAAAATCGAATTTTAGAAGCTTTAAAGGTTACAGCAGCAACTGAATTTATAAAATACATTATATTTTATACATTTTTTTGATATTAATATTTCTAACATTTGGTAAGGCTTTTCTTTACTGAGGAGGATAGCTGTAATTGCTATTGAAACATTTAAAATTTGCTTTTAAATACACAACTTATAACTAAAAAAAAATATTTTAATTATATTTTATAAATTTTGCTGACATTAATATTTCAAATATGTCAAGACTTTTCTTTTTTACTGAGAAGGATAGTTGCAATTGCTATTGAAACATTTAAAGTTTGTAAAATTGGTTTTGAAGACTTAGAACCAAAAAAGAGAAATATTTTAATTATGAACCTCAGTCGTGAATGTTTTCATTTTCATATTAAACATTTCATTTCTTTTTAATTCAGAAAATTTTAAATAAAAAGTACAGGCTTTAGATGTAGTATACACATTATTTAATGATAATAAGCTAACATGTCATATTTCACTGATTTGGACAAAAGTTATTGACCTTTATTTTGGAACAGTTAACTTGGCTAAGCTAATCACCATTACGAGGGAGGTATGATAAGTACCCGTGTATGGCGACAGATGGCGCTTTGTGTGAAAATCGGTATTACCAACTGTGAGTACTATTCTTTAGTTCACGTCTGCCAAAATATTAGTGACATTCATCCAGTACTTTAGTTTTTATAGCTGTTGAAAGTGAGTTAGTGTAGGTTTTTTTGCAATAATGGAAAAAGAACAATACCGGTCAGTGATTAGATTTCTTTTTTTGGATGGGAAAACGTGCGTAGAAATCAGTGAAAAGTGGCATGCAGTTTACAACGATAATGCACCATCGATGACTACAATCAGATACTGGTATAATGAATTTAAAGGTGGCCGAAGATCCGTCTTTGATGAGGAGCGCTCCGGTCGTCCCGTTGAGGTCACTACGGATGAAATAATTAATAAAGTGCATGATATCGTGTTAGTAGACCGCCGGATGAAGATAAGAGAGATTGCTGAGATGGTAAACATCTCAATTGAACGTGTACAAAATATCCTGCACGCCAAATTGGGAGTGAGAAAGTTATCGGCGAGATGGGTGCAGCGGCTGCTGACGATTGATCAGAAACGGAACCGTGTGACAACGTCAACGCAATGTTGGACAAGTTTAAGCGTAATCCGAGTGAGTTTCTGCTGTGTTATGTGACCATTGATGAGACGTGGATCAATCACTACACGCCGGAAACCAAAAGTCAATCAGCACAGTGGGTTTCTGCCGGCGAACGTGCACCAAAGAAAGCAAAGACGATTCCATCGGCCGGAAAGGTTCTAGCGACGATTTTTTGTGATTCGCAAGGCATCATCTTAATCGATTATTTGGAGAAGGGAAGAACCATAACGGGTCAGTATTATGCCAATTTATTGGACCGATTCGACGCTGAAGTAAAGAGGAAAAGGCCACACCTAGCGAAGAAAAAAATCATTTTCCATCAGGACGACCCGGCCCACTCATCGGCAATTGCGACAGCAAAACTCGTTGAGTTACGGTACGAAGTGTTGCGCCTTCCACCATATTTCCCAAATTTGGCCCCCTGTGACTTTTTTCTTTTTCCAAACATGAAGAAATGGCTTGGTGGAAAGCGGTTCTCGACAAATGAAGAAGTAAGTCATTGCGGAAACAGAGGCCTATTCTGCAGAGTTCGAAAAATCTTATTATTTGGATGGGTTAAAAAAGTTGGAACATCGTTGGATCAAGTGTATAGAGCTACAAGGCGATTATGTCGAAAAATAAATATACTAAATATAAACCAATTGCCTTGTTTTGCTGAATACAGGTATTTATCATACCACCCTCGTATATATACTATACTAATAAAATTATGAATAAAAATGAATCTAGGTAGCCTTTGAAAAATAAACACATCCAAATAAAAAAAATTTGGGTTTAACTGATAACAAAATTAAAAAAATTACTGTTGTGCGAGCTACTGTAGTTAAATTTTAATTACATCCCATTTCGATGGAACTGGTCTTTACTTGATGAAACTCCATACGACTTGAGTAGAAATAAAACAAACACTGTTTTTAAAGTTTCACTATACTACTTAAAATGACAATAGTTTTGACAATACTGTATCTTCATCAGATTGAGTATTTAAACTAAATTTACTTACAATACATATGTTCCATATACAATAGCAAGACCCCCGCAAGCGGGCGAGCGCCGCACGCGGTCGGCATATCCAAGGGGCGGCAAAACGGGCATGATGTAAAAAATAAAAAAAAGAATTATGTGAAATAAACGATTTTATTTTATTTAGTTGTTCAGACGATGATTTGTAGTAAACAACCGAAACGTTAAATGAACTTTGTGTTTAGTTTTTATTAATTGTTAAATTAAAATCGATTACCTAAATATTATGATTTCTAATAATTCTAATCATAAAAACCCGTATTCACCAATTTTCATATATATTGAAAACTGTTCAAATTAGAGAAATATTTCAATAAAAAAAGAATTGGACTAAGGTAATCTGTATTAAATCGAAATATTTTTATACAAGGAATCCACAGTTGCTCTGTGTCCCATTACTAACGGACCACCCTATATAAATAAAAAAGTAGTAAAAACTTTCTTGCATTTTTTATATTTTCATGATATTCTTCTGTATTATCTTCACAAATTTAATTTGATATTAAATTATACACTATTATTATATCTACTTCTAGGCTAGGAGCCTTAAAAAAGGAAAAAACCTTCTGGTGCCGAATTTTGAAAACATAAATACCAGACAACAGGAGAAAATGACTCATAGTTTAAATATGTTCCTGCTAAAAAAATGCGAAGAGACCTTGGAGAGTGAAGCTACTACATCAACCAAAGGAAGTTGTGAAGTTGCAACATCGTCATCTTCGTCACAAGCAGAGTAAAATATTGTTATGTCAACAAAAGAAATGGTACTTGGCGCTTCTTCGAATTCCAACAACAATAATGAATTTGAAGTTAATATCAGTGAAGATGAAGCTATGGCAGACTCATCCAATCTTTCTTTGAAAGATAATTCCGATGATCCAAAAGCATATCTAGCGAAATTTCAAGAATACTTGTAATGGGGGGTCCAGTTCAAATTCTAAACTACAATTTTCCTAGTACTAGTACCAATCAGTATGATAGAAAGTTTTCCAAAAAATATTATACCCGACAACTTGGAGAACAAGCTATACGAGAATGGCTTATTTATTCGGTATCAAAAGATGCAGTGTTTTGCTTTTGCTGCAAAATTTTTGGCTTTGGCACATCTCTAAACAGTTCTTTCTCCGAAGGGTTTTCCGATTGGTAACATTTCAGCTTAAATTTCCATCATCATAAAACTAGCATTAGTCATAATAAGAATAGAAAAACTTGGGTGGGGCTAAATAAAAGGTTAGAATTAAAGACAACTATAAATCATGAGCAACTGCGACTTTTAAAGGCAAAAAAAAATATTGGTATGACGTAGGGTTATTGTGGTTATAAAATATTTATCCGGACAGTGTCTAGCTTTTCAGGCTTTCCAAACGACTTTTTAGCCCCGCCAATGGCAATTTCTTGAAAGCTATTGAGATGATTGCAACATTTGATCCTATTATGAGAGAATACGTAAATCGTGTAAAAAAATCTCAAAGCCTTTCAGAGAGTATGCTACATTATTTGGGAGAACAAATCCAAAATTATTTAAGAAGTTTAATATCTTCCCACATAAAAAAAATATTTTGGAACTGGAAAAGGTTAGAATTAAAGACAACTATAAATCATGAGCAACTGTGACTTTTAAAGGCAAAAAAAAATATTGGTATGACGTAGGGTTATTGTGGTTATAAAATATTTATCCGGACAATGTCTAGCTTTTCAGGCTTTCCAAACAACTTTTAGCCCCGCCAATGGCAATTTCTTGAAAGCTATTGAGATGATTGCAACATTTGATCCTATTATGAGAGAACACGTAAATCGTGCAAAAAAATCCAAAACCTTTCAGAGAGTATTCCACATTATTTGGGAGAACAAATCCAAAATTATTTAAGAAGTTTAATATCTTCCCACATAAAAAAAAATATTTTGGAACTGATTCGTGCGGCAAAATATTTTTCAATTATATTGGATTGTACACCAGATATAAGCCATACCGATCAAAAAAGTGTTATTTTAAGGTATGATACATTAAATATTAATACTAAAAACCTTGAGGTAAAAGAAAATTTTATTTCTTTTTATCCTATAACAGATTCAACTGGGGAAGGTCTAACCCAGTTTGTGTTTGATCTGTTTGAAAACGTAAATCTAAACTTATATAATATGTGCGGCCAAGGTTATGACAACGGCACAAATATGCGCGGCAAACATATTGGTTTGCAGAAACGAATTGCCGATGTTAATCCCAGAGCATTTTTTGTAACATGTTTCTCCCATAGCTTAAACATAGTTGCAAATGATGGTGCAAATATCACATGAAACCGTCAACTTTTTTAGTATTATACATGATTTATATGTATTTTTTTTCTTCTTCGACTAAAAGATGGGAAGTTATTAGAAAATATTTGCCAGTTTTAAACCTTAAACCTTTAAGTGACACAAGATAGATAGATAGATAGACGCTATAAAACCTTTAATATTTTATTTACAAAGTGTTTGTAATGCTCTTTTAAAAATTGGCGAAGATACCTGCTTTAATTGTGAAGCAACTCAAAAAGCTTTGTCACTACTAACAAATATTCAGTGTTATAAATTTGTAACTTCTGTTATTATTTGGCATGACGTTTTACTTAAAATCAATGTGTTGAGTAAAATGTTGGAAAATCCTTCTACAGATATTAAAGTATGTCTAGAGTACTTAAAAAATTGAGTGCAGGATTTAAAAGACTACCATTGTGATAGTAACTTTGAATAAATTCTTAGTAAAGCTTCGGATATTGCAACAAGTTTAAAAATAGAAACAAATTTTCCAGCTAGACATACTATTCGTACATGGATTAAATCAAAATTATTTCATTATGAGCACACTGATGATCCGAAACAAAATTTTAAAATTAATTTTTTTTTATAGAGTTATTGATCAAACTCTTATGTCCTTAAATGAGCGATTTGAGCTTATGTCTAGTTATAATAACATATTTGGATTTTTTCAAATATTTTTAGTATGCCTGAAGAAGACCTCTTCAAATACTGCAAAAATTTGCATTTAAAACTGACAGATGAGTCAGACAGGAATCTGATTTATTTAACGAAATAAATTTATTTAAGTTTTTTTCTTTACCTATTGACTCTCAAAATCCCCATCATATGTTACAATATATTTTCGAAAACAATCTTTTATCCACTTTTCCTAATTTATCAATTTCTTTGAGAATTCTTTTCACTTTATCTGTATTGGTGGCCATAGGTGAGCGTTCATTTTCAAAATTAAAAATAATAAACAAAATTTTAAGATTCACGATGTCTCAGAAAAGACTATCCGGCTTGGCCATTTTAGCCATAGAGCATGAGGTTTTAGACTCTATTGATACCGAGAGCATAATAAAACAATTCGCTGAGACCAAATGTCGAAAAGTTAAGTTTCACACATACCAAAGCAACTTGACTAATATTAAATTATTATAATAATTTGATTGTAATCTCATTATATTTAGAATTTACATCAGTTCTACATACATAAAAGACAAAATTTACATCGAGTGGAGCTTGAACCTTGATGGCGCAGTTGGTTAGCGCGGTACTCTAGCAAAGTACAGGTCATAGGTTCAAATCCTACTCAAGATAAACTTTTTATTTATGTATTTAATAAAATTAATAATAATTTTTAAAAACAGTGTTTGTTTTATTTCTACTCATTGAGGTATCCATTTCAACCATCGTCCATATTTACCCCTTTCTAATTCTGCAATAAAAAATGGGGGTTGATATTTAAAAACAAATGTCGATGACGTCATATCTTTTTCTGAACACACCCTGTATATTTCACTTTTACGTAAAAAAATTCTAAATTGAAAATAAAAATTTACGGGTCATCAATGCTCTTTGCAATTGAGCAAGATTTATGACACCGAGTAGATAACCTATTATATTTTACGTCGAAACGTATTTACCTTTGAATCTCTATTCATTGCATAACAAAACTAGCATAATAATTTTAAGTATTATGTCAAGTTGCTTTGGTATGATGAATTTCATATTAGGCTCATTCATTAATATAAGTAATTTACGATTGTAATCTCATTATATTTAGAAATTACATCAGTTTCTACATTTGTACATAATAAATCTAAAAATTTACATCAAATTGGGGCTTGATACCTTGATGGTGCATTAGAATTTAGTCTCACTAAACACAATTCTAATGCATAAGTTACAGGTCATAGGTTTAAATCCTACTTTTATTTATGTATTTAATAAAATTAATAATAATTTTTAATTACATATTTACCTTTGAACTTATTCGTTCATAACAAAAACTTATAATAATTTAATATTATTCAAGTTGCTTTGGTATGCGTGAATCCTTGCGATATTGCAGGCTCACATTCCATTAATATAAGTAATTTGATTGTCATCTCATTATATTTAGAATTTACATCAGTTCTACATACATAAAGACTCATTGAGGTATCCATTTCATACCTTTTAGTTTTTAATGATGGATGAAATCTAACTATTTTGTAAGACATTTGGGAAATTTTTTGAACAAGCATTGTGTTTTTGTTAGGTGTTTTAAAAATTTTCATGATAACAATTTAATTTATGCAACGACATTTAAACTCAAAAAATTATTTAAACAGATTCTAATTGCCCTCCTTATGAAAAGTGAATTTATATCTAACACTTTCTACAATTCCAAAATTTGTGTACATTATGTACTTATTTGCAATTTATACATTTTGTGCATACAATACTCTGAATTTCTGAGTGATTTTAAAAGTATGTGATCGAATCAAACCACAAAAAGAAATATACCTAGTTTATGTTACTAGTAGGTAACAAAAGTAAAGTAGTAAAACTCGACTAAAATAATAAAACTGTGTTAGATAACAATACAAAATTATTATGTAAATTTAACCTGAGCAAGTTTTTATAACTTTATAAATTCATCATAACTTGACTACACAATTAATATGTCAATATTTAAATGTTTAAAACTAGATCAATTATTGTTATATTTTTTTAAATAAAATTCTTTTAAAATGATGTCATAATATCCATTGTTATAAGACAACTGGTTTTTCCATCGCTACAGTTACTTAGGTAGTATTAAGATAAGGAAGTAAAAGTTATGATGCAAAAAATAAAAATCCGAAAGCATAAAATCCTTGACAAGATTAATTATATATATAATAAATAATGAGAATTTGTATTACCTTTCCACCACACATATTATGTGTATTTTCAATTACAATAAGTGCAGTTGATGGTTCATGATAATCAGTATTAATTCTTATTTTTGATTCCATTTCTTGTAAGGAAAATGTTCCATCTGGGTTATTTGGTATTAGCGAACATTGAGCTCCTGCTAAAACAGCTGGTCCACCTTAAAAATGAATTTAATTGTAAATATATATTAGTACATCTTCCTTAAGCTGTTTTTTTTTTAAAGTGATGCAATAAAATAAGATTTACCATTTAATCATCTCCACATTTAAAATTCTTTTCACTTCATTAGTGAAGTGTTCAGTATATTTACCTTGCTCAAATAAAAATGTGTGACTTTTATCCCCAGCGATAAACTCAACGCCTCGTTTGTTACAATGGACCATAACTGTAAGAAGAAGAGTTAGTGATGCAATTCAACTCACCAATTCATAATAAAAATTGCATCAGTCTTGGGTGATGAAACTTTTGAATGTTGGTGTCTTAAAAATAACTTACTTGCAATTAAATTGCACATAGTTCCACTAGGTAAATAAACGGCATCTTCTTTTTCTAACAATTCGGCACATCTCTTCTCCAATTTGTTCACTGTTGGATCCTCACCAAAGACACTATCTCCAACCTCTGCTACAGCCATTGCCTTCCTCATCGATGGAGTAGGCTTTGTAATTGTATCAGTTCTAAGATCCACAACATAAGTATGGTCAGAACCATCAACACCAGTATAACCGTTAACTTGTTCAAAATCAAAAGGCATTTTAACAACTTTATTCAAGTGAAGAACTCAAATAAATGAATACAATTCACCGTGCAAAACCCTTTTATAGCTCCCCACGCAAAAAATTGGCAGCACATAATTCGGGAGTTACCGTACTATATATATTGTACATACGGTTAAAGCCACCAGGAGTAATTGTTTTTTTTTAATAAATCAAAGGTTATGTGTACAATTAAATGTTTACAAAACCACGTGGGTTTTTTAAATTTCAGAATTCCACGTTGCCAGATTGGTCATGTTATAATTTTATACAGAGTAAAAAAAAATTTAGAAAAACCACTTAGTAACAACTATAAAAATTTATTATAATTTTTTGCTCCATGCCGTTATTGTCATTTTGAGTATCAATATCAATGCTCGATTACGAAATAATCCCTTATTTAAATCTATAAATAATATGGAGCACTTGAGAGTTAAATTAGCAATTATAGTTAATAATATATTTCATGACACATGCCCATATAAAGCACGTACCTACGTACACAAAAAATTATTACGGAAGGAACAATCATATGATGAAAGGTGCGTCAATGACGTGGGTTTCTCCACCACTTAATTTTTATCTAATCACACATACATAATACAGATCTTAAAATTTCCCATTATCGTTGTCAAAAAATGAAATAAATAATGCAGATAGATGATTTCAATTGATTACGTAGCGTTTTTTTCTTAGTAGATAAAAAAATAATTTATTAAAGTTCTAGCCGAATATTTTTCAGATATGTATTTATATGGTCCCTATTTAAATAATTTTTTTATCTATTTGTAGTACAGTAAACATTGAAATCTGTAATGTACTACATCACACGTTCATTTTAAATTAATTTGTTGATATGGTGAAGTCGAAGTTTGTTATTTTTAATATTCTACGAATTACGTTTTATTATCATATCGTAAATCATTCAGCACGATGCTAGTAAAAAAAGTCAAGTAGATGTGTTTATAATTAAAACACCTACTTATCTTTAGTTGTGTAGGTATTTAAAAGCAAATTTGACAAGCTTTAATGTTTCATTAGAAATTGAAGCTATCCTCAGTAAAAGCGGAAACGCGTTAACATATATTTGAAATAATAAATCTATAAAACATAAAACGGAAAAAACAAGCCTGCTGAAATAAAGTTATTATTTCCAAGAACCTACCCTATGTATATTTCCAATATACAGATAAGAATAATCCTGCTTAACATTTATTAAGAAAAAAAAAACCCAAACATTTAATTTTGAACGTAAATTACTTCCCAAAACGAAAGTTCAATTTTCAGCTAAATTGTAACTTAATGAAACCCCCATTTTTCCGATAATTTAAGCGTATCAAATAAGTCGTTATGCAATACCCTACGTTATGTATTATCATCGCAACTAGGCTTGTTTCAATTCTTACCTTGCACCTGGCCTTGAATTTGACCTTGGGGTTAACGTTGACGGCCGCTTTGTGGACCTGGTTTGACCTTGAGTTTGGCCCTGGGGCCTGGCCTTGGAGTTGACCTTGGGCTAGTCAAGGTCAGAACGAAAATCTGTTCAGCGGGAAATTTGAAAATTTCTAATAAGGGACCCTAATGCTAACTTGTAAGACAGGTATAAGAACTTGTATTAGGGTCTGCACCTCTTCTCGTGGCGCCCTTGTCTGGAAGTAGTATTCTAATAAGGAGGCCATAATGCTAACTTGTAAGACAGGTATAAGAACTTGTATTAGGGTCTGCGCCCCTTGTCGCGGTCTCTATTGTCTGGAAATAGCATTGTAATAAGGGGGCCCTATTGATAACTTTTAAGACATGTATAGGAACCTGTGTGATGGTGTATGGACCAATGAATGTTTTCTGTAATAGAAGTGGCTTCACCTAGCGGTATATTTCTAGGACTAATTAGGGTTTGTTTGTGGCGCCATCTAGTGGTGTAAGGACTAATGGATGTTTTCTGTAAAGAGGTTGATCGTGTCCGTCTCTCTCCTCCCTCCCCAACTCCTCTCTACCTTCCATCCTCTCTCTCTCCGTCCCTCCACGTAGCATTCCAGAAAAGCTCGTGAGTTCAGAACACTTGAAGGTGTTAAGGTCGACTGCTGTTGTGTCCAATCAAACACGGTTTACGAACTTCTTGGATGCTACTGACATGGTTGCGAGGAATGTTTCCCCACTCAGGCCAATATTGACCCACAGCTGGATGTAAATACATCCATGTTTGCCCGAAACGAGAACACAGCTGCCCGATCTCAGCTTCTATGATCTAGTTTATAATCTAGTGGAAATGCGTGAGTGCGGTTTTTAAAAAACTAATACTTGTAAACAATGAGTTAAGAGCATTTGTACAGAATCTAGGCGGTCAAGATGACGAACCTTTAAATTCACGAGACGCGTTTTACGGTGGTCGCACTTATACCGGCAAACTCTACCATAAATGTGACAGCGTGAGTGAAAAAATCATGTACTATCACGTGTGCTCATTATACCCTTATGTAAATAAATACTGTAAATACCCTGTAGGTCATCCAAAAATTCGCGTAGGCTTAGATTGTAAGAAAATTTCACTGGACACGGTAGAGGGTTTAGTTAAATGTTAAGTACTAATGCCCTATGACCTCTATCATTCTGTTTTGCCCCTAAAATGCATGGTAAGTTGATGTTTTTGTTATGTAGGACTTCTGGTGCAGAGGTAAATGAAGGAGAATGTGAGCATAGTAAACCCGAGAGTTGTTTCGTAGGAACGTTTGTAGCGGACCAGTTGCGTAAGGCTATCGCTAAAAACTATGAAGTTTTGGACGTTTTGAGATTTGGGAGTATCAGGTAACCGAATCTGACAAGGCTACGAAGCAGGGTGAACTGTTTAGTAGTTACATCGATAATTTGCTGAAACTCAAACAGTAATGTTTTGGGTGGCCTAGCGCCATTGTACGTCAGAAGCCGAGAAGTTGAACTACACAACAGAATATTACAATAAAGAGAGAAATCCCGTGTTAAGATACTTGGCCAAGGTGATGTTAAACTCTTTTGGGGTAAGTTTGGCCAACGTGAAAATTTAACCCAGAGCAGTATTGTATCAGAGCCAAAAGACTTTTTCAAATTGTTTACGTATCCTTTGGTACAATCCTTTATTCCTATTAATGAAAATGTGATAATTGTAAATTGGGATAGACCGGAGGGTGAAAGCGAGACTCTAAAAACTATTAATGTGTCCATAGCCGCGTACAGGACAGCTCATGCACGTTTAGAACTGTATAGTTACCTGGAGAAGCTGGACCATCGCGTTCTGTATTATGATACAGACAGTGTCATGTTTGTGGCGAAACCAGAGGACTAGAATCCAACTTGTGGAGATTTCCTTGGCAAGATGACCGACGAGCTGGAGGCGTACGGTGAAGGAAATTATGCAGCTGAGTTTGTTAGTGCGGGACCGAACTACAGTTATAATGTGTTTTCAACCAGTGATCAGACACTTAAATCAACGTGTAAAGTGAAAGGCATTACTTTAAACTATTAGAACTCTCGTATTATAAACTTTGAATCGATGAAAGATATTGTGATTAGCAATAGTAAAGACTCGTATTGTATATAACGGTAGGGAAATAGTTAGAGACAGGTGTTACATTGTATTAAGTAGACCTGATTCTAAACAGTAATGAATAAGTTACGACGAAGGATTGAAAACTTTGACACATTACCGTTTGGATATGAGGAATAAACAAAGAAACAGATAAAAAAAAAATTACGTATTTATTTATAAACTCAAACTCCTTGAGGACGAGCTCCAACTCCTGGTCTTGATTCGTTTTGTTTACGCGTTTGTGTGTTTTCGTGTTTGCGAGCCTCCGTGCTTTCGTGTTTGCGTGTCTGCATGTTTTCGCTTTTGTGTGTTTTCGCATTTGTGTGCTTTCGCGTTAGCGTGTTTTTGCATTGCGTGTTTGCATGTTTTCGCGTTTGTGTTTTCGTATTTGCGTGTTTTCGCGTTTTCGTGTTTTCGTGTTTGCGTGTTTTCGTGTTTTAGTGTTTTCGTGTTCTCGTGTTCTCGTGTTTTCGTGTTGTGTTGTCGTGTTTTCGTATATTCGTGTTTTCGTTTTTGCATGTTTTCATGTTTTCGTGTTTGCATGTTTTCGCGTTTGTGTTTGCGTGTTTTCACGTTTGTGTGTTTTCGTGTTTGCGTGTTTTCGTGTTTGCGTGTTTTCGTGTTTCCGCGTGTGTGTGTGTGTTTTTGTGTTTGCTTGTTTGTGTGTGTATTTGCGTGTTTTCCAGTTTGTGTGTTTTCGTGTTTGCGTGTTTTCGTGTTTGCATGTTTTCTTGTATGCATGTTTTTGCGTTAGCATGTTTTCGCGTTTGTGTGTTTTCGTGTTAACGCGGTCTCGCGTTTGCGTGTTTTCGTGTTTGATTGTTGTTGTATTTGTGAGTTTGTGTGTGTTTTCGTGTTTTCCAGTTTGTGTGTTTTCGTGTTACCGTTACCATGTTTTCGTGTTAGCGTGTTTTCGTGTTTGCATGTTTTCGCGTTTGTGTTTGCGTGTTTTCACGTTTGTGTGTTTTCGTGTTTGCGTGTATTTGCGTTTTCAGTTTGTCTTTTCGTGTTTGCGTGTTTCCGCGTTTGTGTGTTTTTGTGTTTGCGTGTTTTCGTGTTTGTGTGTGTGTGCGTGTTTCCGCGTTTGTGTGTTTTCGTGTTTGCCTGCCTCCGTGCTTTCGTGTTTGCGTGTCTGCATGTTTTCGCTTTTGTGTGTTTTCGCATTTGTGTGCTTTCGCGTTAGCGTGTTTTACATTGCGTGTTTGCATGTTTTCGTATTTGCGTGTTTTCGAGTTTCGCGTTTTCGTGTTTTCGTAGTTGCGTGTTTTCGTGTTTGCGTGTTTTCGTGTTTGTGTGTGTGTTTGCGTGTTTCGCGTTTGTGTGTTTTCGTGTTTGCGTGCCTCCGTGCTTTCGTGTTTGCGTGTCTGCATGTTTTCGCTTTTGTGTGTTTTCGCATTTGTGTGCTTTCGCGTTAGCGTGTTTTCATTGCTTGTTTGCATGTTTTCGTATTTACGTGTTTTCGAGTTTTCGCGTTTTCGTGTTTTCGTGTTTGCGTGTTTTCGTGTTTTAGTGTTTTCGTGTTCTCGTGTTTTCGTGTTGTGTTGTCGTGTTTTCGTGTTTTCGTGTTTTCGTGTTTTCGTATATTCGTGTTTTCGTGTTTTGCATGTTTGCGTGTTTTCATGTTTTCGCCTTTGCGTGTTTTCGCGTTTGTGATTGTGCGTTTTCACGTTTGTGTGTTTTCGTGTTTTCCAGTTTGTGTCTTTTCGTGTTTGCGTGTTTTCGTGTTTCCGCGTGTGTGTGTGTGTTTTTGTGTTTGCTTGTTTGTGTGTGTATTTGCGTGTTGCGTGTTTTCGTGTTTGCATGTTTTCTTGTATGCATGTTTTTGCGTTAGCATGTTTTCGCGTTTGTGTGTTTTCGTGTTAACGCGGTCTCGCGTTTGCGTGTTTGTGTGTTTTCGTGTTTGATTGTTGTTGTATTTATGTGTGTTTTCGTGTTTTCCAGTTTGTGTGTTTTCGTGTTACCGTGTTTGCATGTTTTCGCGTTTGTGTTTCACATTTGTGTGTTTCGTGTTTGCGTGTATTTGCGTTTTCAGTTTGCCTTATCGTGTTTGCGCGTATTCGTGTTTGCGTGTTTCCGCGTTTGTGTGTTTTGTGTTTGCGCGTTTTCGTGTTTGTGTGTGTGTTTGCGTGTTTTCACGTTTGTGTGTTTTCGTGTTTGCGTGCCTCCGTGCTTTCGTGTTTGCGTGTCTGCATGTTTTCGCTTTTGTGTGTTTCGCATTTGTGTGCTTTCGCGTTAGCGTGTTTTGCATTGCGTGTTTGCATGTTTCCGTATTTGCGTGTTTTCGTATTTTGCATTTTGCGTGTCTGCGAGTTTTCATGTTAGCGTGTTTTCGTATTTGCGTAGTTGCGTGTGTTTTCCAGTTTGTGTGTCTGTCTATGTCTGTGTATCTGTCTGTGTCTGCGCTAACCTAGGTTACCGTATATTTTAATTTTCCTTTTTATTTAGGTTACCGTAGATTTTTATTTTCCTTTTTATTTCCATTTTTTTAGACAGAAACCACAATAACAGCTTGCGTGCGCACTGGGCATAAATAAAGACCTGTCAGGGGTCACCCGCTCGTTTTCTACTTAGTTTGGAAGTGAACGTATGCGGGGGGTGTATTTTGAAATGCAGCAGCGGGAAGGAGAGATTTACTAGGCGCAGATCGTCGGTTCACCGAATAATCGATCTTAATAAATAACCTGTTGAGGGCACCTAGGAAGAATTATAAGCTGTTGCGGCTGATACAGAACCTTATTCACGATAAGATTTTAGTGGAGAAGGGCCGTGACCAAAATAAACCATACTTGGTTAAGTGGCGAGGATACAGTGATAAATTTAATAGTTGGGTGTTAACCAGAAGTGTTGCCAAATGAGCGGTGTATAAAGATTTATTATGCAACTTCAAAACGAATAAGATTAACGGGCTCATGGCTTGTAGGCGGAATTTGAGTACCCTAGTTTTTTGCCGCTGTAAGTGAGGAAGATAACTTAATTTATTATAGAACTACTGTGTCACCTGCAGGAGAAGATGGCGTGCTAGAAACGACATTAAAAAATGTGATATCACAGAATATAGAAGGTGTTTGTTAGCGCACGTCCACGCGCAACTTCAATATGGCCGATTAATAGTTTGTTTACTTGTGTGAATTAGGTTTGTTTGAGAATTTTATCATTTTCTTTTATTTTTAATAGTTCATTAAATATAACTTTTGACGAGTACTCCACTTTGGATGTTCCTGAATCAAATGCGTAGGTAGCCGGGTATTTAATAAAGAAAATGTAGGTATTGATAAACATTCCTGTGATATTTGCCAAAAGTATTCAAAAAACAATACAAATCTATCTAATGAAACGTTGCTATGTTCTTATAGAGCATATGAAAACGCTGCAAGGGGTACATTTGGTAACTTAAGAATGCCACCTAGTGCCTTTTATATTTACATTTACGAGTTGAATGTTGTATTCTGCAAATCTTTCCATACTTTATCTATTCAGAATAATACAGGAACCACCCTCGTGATAACTTTCCTCAAAATTATTTAATATGCCTTTATACACAGATGCGGATTTTTTGCACTTTAAAATATGCCAATAGAGACTTTTGTACACGAAAAGGAACGAAACAAAGTAAAAAAAAATGTTAAGTTGCAACATTTGTAAAAATTAAATACATAATTAATAAACTTGTAATAACTTATTTTGAAGATTTCGCGATATTCCGCTTATACGAATTTATCTAGTAGATATATTACTTTTGTTTCACGCTTACTTGCAATTGTGAACCCTATTATGCGCCTGGACGTTCCGCGGGTTCATGCCGGGACCATCAATATCAAAGGTTCCGCTACCAAGACGAACTTCGGGTTAGCGTAGATTCAATATTCTGTGGTGATACGTTTAGCTTCACTGAATTATATGCTAGCATGAAAGAAATTACCTACGAGATAGAAAATAAAGAAAAAATAGGTAGATTGTTAAACATCATATTCCATAATCTAACTAAGCACGTCACTACGAAATTAAAAACATCGTTTCCATTATTCGGATAGGTTTGTCAACGCAAATATCTGTTTACTGCGATATCGTTAAACCAAAAATTGTGGGGAATACTTTATTCTCACTGACGCATATAATAAATATCACTTCGGAAAACTATGATTACGGGAGTCATAATTATGTGGTTTTTTTCGCATCCACACTATATGCCTGTGATGACACGGGAATTTGAAAATATTGAGATTAATATGCAGATACGGGTGGGGCGATGCCATTCGAGTTTGGAACGTCGTGTTTGAAACTACACTTTAAAGATTGCAATAATGGTTAGTCCTTATAGACAATATTATATGAATCAGTCTGATAATGGTATTGACTCCACTTACAGAGGCGCGTCATATCAGCATGGATAGTAAGGTGGTTAGGCGGTGTAGTTAGAATTATTTTATAATACTGTTATACTGTTTGACCACAATCATGTTAACTACAACTCTGTACACTAGCGGTCAGCAAATTCCTTCGAAGCCCTTACAGCTAGACTTTACAGTTAATGGTTTAAGTGTAAAAGCGTATCACACCTTGTTTTCCTGCTCTAGTATTCGTTTTTAAATGATGGAAACGAAATATCGAGAAGAGAGTTCTCCAACGGGTACTGTTCAATGGTACTTGATACAATTCCTGACTTGTCTGCAAACGCTAGCCCGCACTGGACTTTCATAAGAAATGGTTCTATGCGACTGAAGGTCGTCTTGGAAGAAGGTCTTGTGAAGCTGTTAACTGCTTGGAATCCGAGGACCTTTACAGATGCAACCCTCAATACAAGACTCAGATCAAACTACATCCGACAACTTGTAGCATTAATTTTTGAATTAAACTCTAAGCCATGTATTAAAAATCTGCACACATCAATAAGACATTATGGGAAATTTCAAAAGCCATTCGGATAATAGCCAAGAAATTCCAAAAAGTTATTAGGAAAAAATTCCAAAAGTGAGTTGGATAATGACCCTGAAAAACCAGGTCATTATTGGGAATCTCGGAAAGACATTATAACGCAATTAAGGGCAACTAAGAAAAATCCAAGATGGCGGCAAGCGTAGGTCTTCTACGGATAAACGCACTTTTAAAGATTTCGGAGCTAGGCTTAATGATTTTGCATTAGTATGATGCGCACTTAGTTTACCTCTGACTTTCTGTTCTATGGAAACTTAATATAAGTATCTGGCTTCTAGGAAGAATCGCCCTCTAAGATTATCACTTTACCACCGTGACTTCAAAAATAGAGATGGTGTCGGGCCATGTGAAAGGAGAAATGGCGCGGCAAAGCTCCACTTTTAAATTATGTAATATTTGTAAGTTATAAATTAATGCACTAAATTACGTCACTGCAGACATGTAGAAAAACTGCATAGAACACGTTCTGAATGTGGAACATAATATAACTTGGCCGAACACATTATCAAACCTATAATTATTTCAGCAAATGATAATTCCTCAGAGAACACAACCAATATTATGTCAAACTGTTGACGTATTTAACATAGTTAGAATTTTATTTGTAAGTTTTTAACTCTGTAGAATTTAGTTTTAAATGTATTTAGTATGATAAGGTACAGTTTTTTAGTGCTTAAAATTTTTAATTCAAAATGAAGCACCATGTACGGTTGGGGCTACCAAAATGGGACACTATGGTTTTACAAGTTCAATGGGCATATCTACTTTAAGTAGTACCTGACCTTCGTACATAACAATTACAGTTCAGGTGAACCTTAATGCAATGCGTCGATGACATAAGTGGAATGCTCTGATCAATTTTTATTTTATTATATATATTATGCTTTAGAATACACCACAACAAAAAAACTTTGGTGTGATATTTCAAAGTAACTAAAATCTAAAAAGAAAAAACGAAATTTGAAAACTAGGTACATTTAAAAACCTAATTATAATACTTTGATGATTAGGGCAGAAATCGTTAAAACAAAATTAATAAACAAATACTTTAGAGTAATTTAATGATTAATGTAGCAATATAAAATTAATAATGTGTATGACCGCCTTCATTGTGAATGCTCTCCTATATTGGCGCTACTAAATGCTGAAGATAATCGACTCGAACAGCCTCCCATGCCTTTTCAATTGCCGCAATTAACTGTTCACGGTTTTGGGCAATGAAATGTAATCCTTGTTGGTCTTGAATTGTCTTTGTGACCAAACCCCAAACGTTTTCAATATTGAGATCTGGCCTTTTGCTGGTCACGGTAATAAACGAACGTTGTTTTCCTGAAGCCAATTTCGGACTATCCGTGACGTGTGTATAGGTGCATTATCCTTGTTACAATAAATTCATTATAATCGGAATAAATATTCAAAAGTTAAATAAGCTAATATTCATATTTTAACTTACTTGTAGTCTTCTTCACCATATAAAGCTTGAACAGAAGGAGTCATGATAGTTTCCAGAATGTCTAAATATGCTTCGGAATTCATGCGCCCGTCACTTATCCAGTAAACTCCTGGCCGGCGATGGCTTACCCAACCCCATACTTTTACAGAAAAACGACCACTACGTTTTTTAATTAACGTAATCCGTTTGGTATCGGGTTCTAGCGGGTTGAAATACTTTTAGAGATCGATTGTTAGTGCTACTGAAAGTTTTTCATCGCTAAAATAACTCGACTCCAAAACTCAAGGGCACGTTGATACATCGCCTGGCAAATTCTAAACGACATCGTTTGTCATCATCTGTTAATAATTCTTTAGTGGCCGCTTCGTATTGTTTTATTCCAACTTCTTTTAATCTAGCCTGAACCGTTCCACGACATCCCGGAAATTCTGTTTCATTTTAGCAATACTGTAGCTCGTAAAAGGATGGTCTCTTACATACGCAACTAATTCTTCGTCCTCAGCTGGTGTAGATATTCTTCGTCTACTACTACCGACCGCTCTCGCTATCGTATGTTCGACAGTCCATTTAATTTGCACTCGTCCAACAGTAGATCGCGACACATTTAATAATCGAGAAATTTTGCCACTCTCTAACTCAGCAACGATACAAGCTTTTAAATCAATAACCGGAATTTTAGAAGCAATCGTAGAAATACTATTAAAGTAATAAGCACATATTACCCTTATTTATAAATATTTACATACCACCACTAACTCTACTCAAACTGATTACGATCATTTAATTAACAATAATACAGAAGGAAATGATTATTAAACGGAACAAAGAAGATTTAGAAAGCACAAACAACTAATTATTCAAAACCCTTATCTGTGATACTGTCATTATTACTAATAACCTATGGTGTTGGGATTAAACAATAATAAAATGAAGTATTCAGGTACTACTTAAAAGCAGATATGCCCATAGAACCTGTAGAACCATAGTGTCCCATTTCTTGTTGCCCCAAGTGTTCAGGTAAAACTATCAGAGTCATATCATATGATTAATTAATTTAAGAAAGTAATACAAACAATAACTGGCGTGGTTAGACAAAATTGAATTTCATCTCGTGTGATACTGACTCAAATAGCTTTGTAAGTAAATTAGAAAATTAGTGAAATTTGATGTAACCTTATTAACAGTAATTAGTCTAAGCAATTACCAAACTATAATAGTGGTTGAAAGTTAAATTCCATTAAAATGCATTAGTTAAAATATCTGGTGTGTAACAACACGTGACCTTATAACGGTTAAGATAGATTACACGGAAAATTGTAATTAACACCGTACGTCAAATAAATCAACAACACACGTATGAAGAAAATAACGGAAAAATATTTACAACTTATGGTATAAAAATATGACATTCGGCCTGTTCTGTGAGTGGGTGGTTACGTTGCTCCCCTCTAATGAACAAGTCTTATTTTTTCCCAAACAAACAATTTTAATGAATAAATAAAAGTATAATTATATGCTCTCCTCTCACGGAAAAATAAAATTACTTTATTTATACAGAATTAAAAGCATTACGGTGATCACTGTGGCCTACAGCCGCAGTAAAATTTGTGACAGTAATCCCACTACTTGTGTCCAGTGCGCGCGCAAGCTGTTATTGTGGTTTCTATCCAAAAACTGGAAATTAAAAATAAAATTGGTAAAGTAGTATAGATATTGTATCTGTTTAATCGAAAAGCTATTGTGGATACACTATGCGTTTTAAATATTGTAATCAAAAGTGATGTTATATGTAGTAGCGGGGTTTCAACTTCTGCACTGCGCAAATGTTCATAATAATTAATTAAATTGTATCTAATGAGTCAAATTTTAAGCGTACAAAGTAGCGATTTATACCAAATATTTCTTCATGAATAATATCATATTTATATTATCATAAAACAGCATTGATTGTTTAATTTTCAATTTAAACTAAGTCGTTTCTGACTGAGAGTTGGTTTGTTAGATTTACCGACCCACTACAATTAAATGCCGAGGTTATTTAGGCCAACCACCGTACTCTTCCATGTTGTTACGTTCATAAATTTTTAAAACGTTTCGAAAACTTTAAGTTATTATGAGGTAAAGTTAACCCTGCGTTTCGCTTAATATAGTGGGATTAACGTCACAATTTTGATCGCGACTGTGTAGGCCACAGTGATCACCGTAATGCTTTAATTCTGTATAAATAAAGTAATTTTATTTTCCGTGAGGAGAACATATATTTACACTATTCATTAAAAGTGTTTGTTTGGGAAAAGAATAAGACTTGTTCATTATAGGGGGCAAAGTAACTACCAACTTACCAGAAGAGGCCGAATACCATATTTTTATACCATAAATTGTAAATATTTTTCCGCCAATAAATTATTTTATTCAGACGTGTGTTGTTGATTTATTCGACGTACGGTGTTAATTACAACTTTCCGTGTAATCTATCTTAACCGTAATAAGGTTTATGTGTTGTTCCACACCAGAATATTTTAACTAATGCATTTCAATGGAATTTAAATTTTCAACCACCATTATAGTTAGCTTAGACTAATTACTGTTAATAAGGTTACATCAAACTTCACTAATTCCTTTCTAATTTACTTACAAAGTTATTTGATTCACTAACACAGAGATGATATTCAATTTTGTCTAACTACGGCAGTTATTGTTTGTACTTTCTTAAATTAATTAATCATATGATATGACTCTGATAGTTTTGCCTGTACATGGTGCTTCATTTTGAATTAAAATTTTAAGCACTAAAAATTGTACCTTACATTTAAAACTAAATTCTACAGAGTTAAAAAACTTACAAATAAAATTCCCTCACTATGTTAAATACGTCAACAGTTTTACATAATCCTGCTTGTGTTCTCTGAGGAATTATCATTTACTGAAATAATTATAGGTTCGATAATGTGTTCGATCAAGTTATATTATGTTTCACATTCAGAACGTGTTCTATGAACATTTTCTACATGTCTGCAGTGACGTAATTTAATGCACTAATTTATAAATTGCAAATATTACATAATTTAAAAGTGGAGTTTTGCCGCGCCATTTTCCTTTCACATGGCCCGACACTACCTCTATTTTTGAAGTTACAGTGGTAAAGTGATAATCTTAGCGGGCGATTCTTCCTAGAAGCCAGACACTTATATTAAGTCTCCATAGAACAGAAAGTCAGAGGTAAACTAAGTTTCATCATACTAATATTAAATCATTAGGCCTAGCTCGAAATCTTTAAAAGTACATTTATCCGTAGAAGACCTACGCTTGCCGCCATCTTGCATTTTCTTAGTTGCTTTTTAATTGCGTTATAATGGCTTTCCGAGATTTCCAATAATGACCTGGTTTTCAGGGTCATTATCCAACTCACTTTGGATTTTTCCTAATAACTTTTGGAATTTCTTGTGTATTATCCAAATGGCTTTTGAATTTCCCATAATGTCTTATTGATGTGCGCAGATTTTTAATACATGGCTTAGAGTTTAATTAAAAATTATTGCTAAAGCTGTCGGATGAAGTTTGATCAGTCTTGTATTGAGGGTTGCATCTGTAAAGGTCTTCTTGACAGAATGAAGTTTCAAATCTGCATCTTAGACCTGCATCTTGGCACTTGTATCTATATCTAAGGTCCTTAATAAGATTGGAGCGAAAAAATTTAATAATGTAAATTTTCGCAGATAGATCTGTTTCGAGGGGTGCATTCGCATCTAGGTGCTTTTGACAGATGCAGGTTTCAATGACAACTGCATCCGCATCTATGTTCTTTTGACAGATGCAGATTCAGGTTTCAGTGGGGGTTGCATCTTGTTTTCATATCTAAGGTTCTTTTGGCCAAAACTGATTTCAAATCAACATCCCATTTCTGTATCTAGGATCCTCTGACTGAAACAGGTATCAGCATCATGCATTACATTCACCTAAGTCGTAATTAAAACACTGTCTCGATCACTTAGAAAGACCACTTGTCGAAAAGTTGCATTACGAACTCGGATCAGTTCGTAAAGTCCGGCAACCTTTCGACGGTTTCAATATCATCTCCAGATGTACAATGGAATGATCATAGTCACTTAGTATAGCTGGGCTTATAACACAATGTTAGTCAAGGTATAATGTTACAAGCCTAGTGTGGATCCGGTCGAGCTGCTCTTCTAGAAGCTCTCCGTAACCACGACATCATAATTTCGGACGATTGGCACTATGGTTGTCAGCTGTAAAAAAAGAAAGAATTATTAATATAAACAAAGTAATATAAAGAGAATACATACCGTGAACGTGAGGCGGTCCCACGTGATGATGCGATGTGCGTAGAATAGTCAGTACCCCCCAGCGATAATAAGGAACGCAGAATTGCGTTGAGTCGCACTGTCTACCGACGCCATCGCACACATAACGTTGTACAGTGGTGGAAGCATAGTGTGACCAATAGTCATAGGGATGGATGTGTGTAGCCCAAAACCAGTCATCGTCAAGTTCTTCTTCGTCATTCTCGTGCATGTTGTCGTCCGCGTTTTCCTTATTTCCGTAATCCTGGACCTGCGGAGCGGCGTCTGGAGCCCTGCCAATGTCATTGTTCTCGCCCTGTATGCTGTTATGTAACTGTTCATGTGCACTTAGTTGTCCTACTACGTATGACAGTTCCTGAGCGCTACGTTCCAGTCGTTGCATGTTGTTAGTGAGAGTATCCATAAAGTTGTCCTCCTCGCTACTGTGTTCAACAATGATTTAGTCAGTACGTGTTTCGCGAAGTAGTCGCTGTTGTCGTAACGCGTCATTGTCGTAGTCGTCGGAATCATTGCTGTAGACAGGGTCCATGTCTACGTCGGAGTCGTAGTCACCAGCGTTGAAGTAATCGTTCACAGCACAAGAGGAACATACTCCTTCAACACTGGATGATATGGTGCTGAAGTCATCACTGTCATCGGTATGTTCGTCTAGGTCAATAGGTGGAGGGGTGTCCTCGTCACTGACAGTAATGACTTCGGCATTGGTCAGGTTAAGTATTACTATATCCGCATCAAGATTGTAATCTTGTGAGAGTCCAGGACTATGGTCGTCAGTTCATTAATTTCGTCGTCGCTGGGTTTATGTGGTTAACTGAAGAGAAAATTAGGCAATTCTATGTATTAATGATTAATGATGATGACGGTTTGTACTAGAGGTTGATATACACTATCCGCATCATCTGCATGATGAGAACAACCATTATCCTTTTTCTCTCGAAATGATCTGAGCACCACATTCCAAGGAGGAAAAATTAATTCCTAACTTGTGTGACAAGACCAACTATGTTATACATTACCGGTATTTAAAACAATGTATACAGCATGGGTTAATTGTTACTTGTATTCATAGAGTTCACGGTTTCGTCAAAGTCCTTGGCTAGTACCCTACAGCTCTTCGAAATCAAGCCAAGAATAAATTCGAAAGGGATTTCTTTAAATGCACGAACAATGTTGTATTTGGTAAAACAAGAGAGAATGTCGACAAAAGAAGAGTAATACAGTTATTAACACATTGGGAAAATAACGGCCGTCGTTTGGGTCTAGCAAGGTACGTCGGAAAACCGCAATTTAAGAATTTTATTCAATTTACTGACAAATTCTTTGCAGTGGAATTATCGAAACAGGTCGTTACTTATTACAAACCCGTGTATATCGGATTTAGTCTTTTAGATATTTCCAAAATTATAATGTATCGAGTTTTTTTAGATATCTTGCGCAGTCATTACGGTAATAATGTAACGTTGCTCTGTGCGACATAGATTCATTAATTGTCTAGATAACAACTGATAATGTCTATGCGCACATGCGGAATAATGTTGATGAATATGACGCATCCAACTATCAAAACGGTCTGCATGGTATTACAACGAATACATATGTCGTCGGAAGAATGAAAGATGAGTATGTAGGGAAAGCTACTTAACATTTTTATGGGACAGGATCAAAATCTTATTGTCTAAAGCTCTCTGATCATATGGTTAAGAAAGCGAAAGGTGGTAAGAAAATCGTTATTCACAAAGTGCTGACGGAGGTAGACTACAGATCTGTTGCGGAGGCGTCTTATGAAACAGTAATGTGTAAAATGTTCGTGTTTAGATCAACTTTGCATGATATATATATATATATATATATATATATATATATATATATATATATATAAATATATACTACGGTGTTAAACAAAATCGCCTCTAGGTCCTAGGATGACAAATGGTATCGATTACGTGACACGTGTACAACATTGGCGTGGGGGCATTGGCGAATTCCGGAATTGGAAAACGTTGATCCTTTGAACGGCCTACTAGAGGTTGCTAGGCAAATGAATTGTATAATCCAGATAGCAACTAATAGTTTGGGTGCTGATACTTGTTAGCTTTAGATGTGTATATATTATCTCTATACTGAAGCTATGAACATATATAACCATACATGTTAATCTGTATAATATCGATACAGCGTTCCAGGTAGGATACTTAATGTAGTAACCTTTTAGTGGAATATAGAATTATATTATGTTATAATTCATTATCGAGAAATATATACAGAATGTACTCATATTGTGTGATATATAAAGAAATAAACAATATACATTTACAATTTTACTAAAAAAGTGTACAAGCTTTACTGCATTACATAAGTGTCGTACAGATGGTATACATTAGACAGAACGCAGTGACATAATGATTCACAATGATAATAACAAACTGGTTGCAAAGCAGGAAGAGTAGGATGTTCCTCAAGTTCTATATTGGGTTGTGTAACAAATTTTCTGATGTAATCCGCTTTCTTTCTACCTTTGACGTAGAGTAGTATTGTAGCTGAACAAGCGACGGAGAATTCTTCGAAATTGGCGTGGTATGCCCCTGTTCCCATTTATACAGTTTTGATTATGCATTAACCAAGTAGCTTGACGGCGACTCTCCGCATGTAACGTATGTTTTGAATACGGTGATTTAAACATGTAGTGGGCTACTTGTGTTCCATTAAAAATTGCGAGTTCTTTCGGTATACAAATGTTTAAAATTTTAAACCCTTGTACGTTGACTATGACGGGCATCGTATTACAGCTGTCTTACTGCTTTGGTTAACGCGTCATAAGTAACTAAGCGATCAAGGAGTATAACACAGCATGCTGTAGTATTCGCGGGTATGTTGACTGCTGTTTCGAATTCTACACGAAGTGCCACTGCTTTAGGGTGCAATGTCTCTTTTTGATTCGAACAGTCTAACACTATCAATGGTGCGACTGCCGTAAATAGATTAGGTGTGAGCAATGGTTGATCATTTCTTTGATAACATGACATTTGGGATTTAGCAAACATTTCATACAGTGTAGAAAAGCAATTATTGTCATAATGTTTAAATTGTCATACGGATAACGATCCATATTAATGAATACCCTAATACCCTAATATTCTTTAGTGCACATTTATCGCTCATACCTTGAGAAACATTATTTTCTCGTCCCGGTTGAAATCCGATAATAATGTATCTAAGTGTTTCTATATTAGTCGATGTTTTGATTGCCTATGAATGTGTATCTGTTGTTGGAAGTGCTGGATATATGTGTGTTTGCCAACTTCTAAATGCTACTGGAGTATTTACATTTTTATCAATGTACTTTGTTAATGCTAATTACTCCGCTAATGCTGGAATGATGTGCATAACTTTCCAATACATTTTATCTATGTTAACCTCTTTGCTTGATCTGCAACAGTTGAAATTACTGCGTCGGTATCAATGTTACTATGAATTAAATTCTTGTCTGATGTTCAATATCACTTTATTGTAATCTTCCGCAAAGCCAAGTAGCATTCGAAAAGGTACACAAACATTAAAATACCCTAACGCATTTGTTAGTGCGCTATTTGAGGTAGGAAACCAACCCGCATTTTCATGACGAGCGAGGTCGTCGGTTGTTAATGGTACCAATCCTTTCATTGTAGACGTTAATCCAACCTTCGTCACGGAATCTACCACTATTCCATTCATTTCGTATCTATCTAATTTTACTGAATAAAAATGCAATGCCAATCTTTCCTCTACGCAGACATAACTTTCTGATGGTAAAAGGCACATGTCTTCCTAAATGTGTATTCTGATTTCATCATTGTTTCCAAATCTCGTAGTATATGGTTGTGGGTGTGTAGTTAGGAATTTACGATAGCATTATCAACAACTTTTTCGTTTACGTTTAATATACTAATTGTATTACTGTAAAACCAAGACTTTGCAAGTATGCTCTATTCTGCGCTGTCAATGCTTTGAGGGTTGACCGCTTACTGACTCTTGCATTTCCACACTTCGATCTTTTATAGTTCACCTTGCTGTGGTTACACGCAGATGTGCCATACCGCGTCACCATCTTTTGTTCAAATGTAATCTTATCGTTATGACTTCCCGTTAAAATTGACGAGATCTCCGTCTTGGTCTACTATTTTAAGTGTTGTGGTTGAAATGGTGGATGTATTTATAGGTAAATAGATGACATGTAGAGGGGATTCAATTATTTTGTATCTTGCTGGTACACTGGGAAAGAATTGATGAATAATATGTAATGCTCCTTCATTTTTAAAACTTCCACTTGTTATATTACATTCGATAATTAGCGAATTAATCTTGATAATATTAATAGGATTTTCAGAGGTATGCAATGACCTTTGTAAACTTTTTTGTTAAATCTCAGCACAGGTCCTATAGAATTTTCTACATTACAGTTAATATCATGTGTTGCTTTCATAGTGTTATTGTTCGCCCGTAAATTACAAAATTTTCTCGAACCCTTCACTCTATCGTTTATATGTTTATTCACATCCGCTATTTCATATTATCCTGGTGGTATTGTAATTCTAGTTCCTTCAAATAGTAACTGGTTATTCTTGGAAGGAACGTTTTGTATAGTATTTAGAGATTCAAAACTAGTCAACCCCATTACATATTCCGACTCACTATCAAGATAGATCGGTGGGTTAAAGTTGACTTGCAAGGTACTGCTTGTACCGGTAAATGTAAATGTGTACGACATTACGATCAAGCAACGGCTAATAAGAATCAAAACGAACCGTCATATAAAAATCGTAAGACTAAATGACCGCAATTGTATGTATTGAAGTTTTGAACCTTGGTAAAGTTATATTCAATTGTATTTCTGATACCATCACTTTTAAAATAGTGAATTCATTCTAAGGGTGGCTTAATGTGTCGTGTGCTATCAAAATATATAATATGCCCATTACGCTTGATGTAAGCCGTCCAGTATGATCGCTTATTATTTTGACCATCCAGATTCACGATACCACGTTCATTCGTATGGATTCGTGGTGGTAACTTGTCTAAACCTCGCTTTTATGGTTTATATATAAACCTTTTCCTAAGGTAGCTGCTTCCATTGCCTGATTGTAGTAGATATCTTTCGCAAGCGGTGGCACTGTCATTGACCTTAAATAGAAGCAGTTACTGGCACCCGACCTTGAACTCTTGACCTTTTAATTACACTGCAATTTTAAATGGAAGCGGGCACTGACACTGTCAATGAACTTTGCAGGTGCACCCATTAATTATTCTGCAATTTAGATATGAACTGCAACTTAGATAGAAGCGGTGACTAGTATGGTCAACGACCTTTTAATTATTCTGCAAATTGATATAGGAGCGGGTACTGGCACTATTTTTTCAATACTAGACGGAGAGGAAAAATCCTGATATCTTTCTTTATTTATTATATGAAGCTAAACAGATATATTCAAAAACATAGTATCATCCTGTTACGATTCCAGTATGGATAGCTTCACAAGTTAATTGAAAAGGCTAGAAAACAAGCTTTAAAGCAAGTGCCTGTAACGGAAAATGCAGAGATAAAGAATCAATACGTAGTGTTTGATGATAACGAATGGAAATCTTTTTTGACCAGCAAGGGATTATCACCAATTATTTTTATAGCTCAGATTCTGAATGGCAACCTATAACTGTGGGTACTTAAACTATCCACTTTTTAAAAGGTAATCAAGATTGAAGATTCAGAATTATATGTAATATATTTAGGCCTGGAAAGTTTAGTGGAGTTATGGAAAGTGGTAGTTTTAATAACAAATAGATTGCGATATTTATCAACTCTAGAACGCTGGTATGCCTGGAGATCCAAAACAAACATTACTAATGTTATTGCACCATTGTTAGGTGTGAATTGTGAAAGTACAAATATTGTGTTGAAAATAATTACATTATTACCTGGGGTGGTTGAATTAGATGTTGAAGTGGCTAAACTATTTTAAGTAATAATTGATTGCTAACATTTTAGGGTTAAGGAATTTTATTGTATAATTTGTTGTATTTGAAAAAAAAAGAAAGGGTTTCAATTTGTACATAAGTTTAAGAGATATTATCGAAGGTGAGGAGGTTGAATTACATGTTGAAGTGGAAGTGGTTAAGGTATTTAAGTAGTAATGTGAAAATAAAATTTCAAACCGAGCTGGTAGCGCAGTGGCGACACGACCTGCTTAGCATTCGGGAGGTAATGGGTTCGATTCCGTTACCGCCTACCTTGTATGAGGTTTTTCAGGATTTTCCTCATACACATGTAGAGGCATGGTCACTACGTAGCATGGTATATGCATACCATGTGCGGCTGTAGGCGAATGCCGGTGTAGTATTCCCCTCAGAACCCAAACTCCGTTCCTTCGATCTTATCCTGACCGCACATCCTTAATCCTACCATGCATATATACGTAATGCTATGTATGCTGGGAATCCATGATTGTGGCTGAAGGAGCTCGAAGCTCGAGCAGCCCGCCTTGGGAGGGAATGAAATATGGCCTTTTCTTTTTTTTAAATTTCAAACAGTCAATACGTGGATGTGCTATTAATTTTATTAAATACATAAATAAAAAGTTTACCTCGAGCAGGATTTGAACCTACGACCTGTACTTTGCTAGAGTACCGCCCTAACCAACTGCCCACCAAGGTTCAAGCCCCAAAAAGAACTTATTTTCTAATGGCAGTAATTATCTTAATATACTATGCATAAGGAACTCATTTTTATCTATTAATGATGGTATTCTAATTACAAAATGGTAGTTAATAGTAGATTATGAAATTAGTTTATAATGTGGAGGATTATGGCTGGAGGATAATTTTGGTTAGCAGGATAGGTAGGTACCACAGGAAAGAAAAAGAATGGACAACAAACAAACAAAAACGATAAATACCATTACAGCGCCCAAACTTCATGAAAAATATGCGCCGTTTTGACGTAGCGCCGTTTTGTGCAGCGCCCTTTTTGCCAGCGTCGGTTCTGCCTGCGCTGTTCTGTCGTAGCGCCGTTTTGTCGCAGCGCCCTTTTGTCCGCCTTTTCGTCAGCGCCGTTATGTCGGCACCGGTTTTGTCTGAGGCGTTATGTCGTGATGGGGGTGACAGCACGCTGCGCAAGTACTGATACTGGGTTGAGACAATGATTTACAGTAGACGTACACATTTTCAAAGCGTAAACCGTTCGGATGTTCCAACAACGCTATCATGACATTAGTTTTCCGCTGCCGGGCGGACCGACGATAATACCTCGTTTACATGCTCCTTTAAGTAGACCGATATGTTTCAAGAACTGCTTTTTATCCGAACACGTGTCATAATTTTTAATAGGTAATTCATCATCTTGGGGAATAAAACGGATGTCAGTCATTATAATACACGTCTCGTAGATATATACGTATTCTGTGCAGTAGTAAGCTCAGTATTGATCTATCGATCAATATGATATGAAGTTTCAAAGTGTTAATAAAAAGAAAGGTTTAGGATTCATTAATACGTTAATTAATGTTACCTGTTGAACTACATATACCCGGATATAACTATTGCGGGCCAGGCACTCGTTTACAAGAACGACTTGCTAAGGGCGATAAAGGTATTAACAATTGGAACAAGCATGTAGAAAGCACGATATATCGTACTCGAGGTCAAACGATTTAACAGATCGACATAGGGCTGATAACATTTTACGACAAAGCTTGGAATAGATTCCGTTCTTCAGACGCTAGTTTTGGCGAAAAAGCGGCAGCCTTAACTATAACAGGGATAATGCAAGGAAAAGGAGACTAGGAATAGGAACTAAATTAAAATAAAGAGCGTTCTAAAAAATACTTCAATCACGTTTAACAATGCAATTCGCCTGGCGCCTCGTCGTGTTGGCGGTAGACTACGTACAATTTAAAATCTACAACCAAGCAAGCCATGAACGCATTAAAACACAAACAAATTGTACCGCCTAAAAATAGAATTTTACCACTACCAAAAGGTGGAGAATTAATTCCTTAATTCCGCTATTTGCAGCGTTAGGAGCATTGGGTTCTTTGGGCGGAGATGCGGCTGCTTTCAAAAGCTGTTAATGATGCAAAGGCTGCAACTAAAACATTAGAAGAAACTAAACGTCATAATGAAGCAATGGAAGCCGCTGCTGTAGGAAAAGGATTATATATTAAACCTTATAAACGTGGTTTAGGTCTTTACTTAAAGCCATATCAAAAAAACTCCCAATAAAGCTACCACACCACGCCTTAAACAAGGTAGAACTAACAAAGTATGTTAACAGATTACATGTACCGCATTTTAGAGTGATATATATGCGAGATAGTTTACCTAAACGAGTATTATGGTAGTATGAATTTAGATAACCAAACGAATGAAGGAACACACTGGACGGCATACGTCAAACATGGAAAACATATAATATATTTTGATAGTATTGGACGTATCAAATCACCCTTAGAACTAATTCACTACTTCCGAAGTGATGGTAGCAATAATGAAATAGACTACAACTTTACTAAGCTTCAAAGCACACATTGTGGACAGTTGGTATTACAATTTTTATACAACAACGCATTCTAAAAGTTATTAGTTATTACGTAGTCTTACACATTGGGTCTAGGTAAGTTCACCGAAAACAATTCACCGAAACACAATTAAACGAATTAACAATTTATCGAAATTCAATTCACCGAAAACCATTTTATCGAATGTTGTATTCAGACGTCGGAAATGTATCCTGTCATTATTTTGTTGCATTACAAATACATTTAACATTATTTTGCGGTTGAGAATATGGTTGTTTGTTGAATTTCGGCGACTATGTGAGGATTGGGTGCCTTCAACTCTCATTACACAGAAATATTGTTCATTTTAATTTGCTTAATTGATTTCCATGATCTCCTTACACTTGTACGCATATTTAAAATAAAATTAATGGTAATAAATAAATTACGGAATGTTCACTAATTGCTAATTACCGCCACTTATCTTAACGACCATTAAAGGTATAAATGCAGTGTTCCTTTTGGCAAGTTTTATTCAAAACTACTTATGCTACAGTGAACGTTGAATTGGCTGTTCAGTTGATTATTAGTAAAAAGAAAACGTAAATATGTGCTTGATGGCCATGTATATTTTCAAGACAAAAAGTTGAAACGCGTATATAGTGGTGCTGTGAACAATACCAGAAACCGAAATGTCGGGCTCGCTTGGTAACAGTAGATTAAAACACCATAAAGAACAACACATAATCATGTAGCTCATTTCGGTTAATGGTCTTTCGGTGAATGTTATTCGGTGAATCGTTTTCGGTGAATTGTTTTGGTGAACTTTCCGGCACCCACATTCACATTTACCGGTACAGCATCTGTTTTACAGTCCAACTTCAATTCGCCAATTTATCTCGATAAAGATGGAAGTACGTAATGGGACTTACAAGTTTTGAGTCATTCAACACTATACAAAACGTGAGCACCGTTAATAATCAGTTAATGTTTGGCATTAATAAAATTGAAATAACACCAGGATGTTACGAAATCAAAGATTTACATTACATTTACATACATTAATGCAGTCATTCTAGACTATAATGGATTTCTCAACTAGGGCTAACAATAACACTATGAAATCCACCATAAAATCGACACACGATATTAATTTCATTATTGAGCACTATATTGCACCCATGTTTGGATTTCAGAAATCTAAATACAAGGCTAACCAGATCCATACTTCAGAAAATCCGATTAATATCATAAAAATTAATTCCGTAATGGTCGAATGCAATATAACTAGTAGTAGTTTTAAGAATGGTGAATCATTGCACATTATTCATCAATTCTTTCCAAGCGTGCCCGCTGGATATAAAATAATAGAATCCCCTCAAAATGTAATTTATTTACCTATAAACAACCATAACACTTAAAATGGTTGATCAAGACGGTGATATCATCAATTTTAACGAGGAAGTCATCACAGTAGGACTACATCTGAAAAAAATATGGTGACTCGATATAATTTATGTACGTGTAAACATGGCAAGTCTAAGTCGTACTTACAATCTCTAGGTTTTACGATCACATAATGAGTATATTGAATATTAACGAAAAAGTCGTTGTTGATAACGCTAATATGAATTCTGAACTGCACGCCCATCAACCTTACGACACGTTTTGGAAATAATGATGAATACATGGTATGCATGGTATATGCATACCATATGCATTCTTAGGCGAATGCCGGGGTAGTATTTTCCCCTCAGAACCCAAACTCTGTTCCTTCCGATCTTATCCTGACTGCACCCATCCTTAATCCTACCATGCATATATACGTAATGTATGTATGCTGGGAATCCATGATTGTGGCTGAAGGAGCTCGGAAAGCTCGAGCAGCCCGCCCTCCCCTTGGGAGGGAATGAAATACGTGGTCTTTTCCTTTTTTAAAAATTTCAAACATTCAATATGTGGATGTGCTACGCAGCTGAATCGTAGACCAAAGCTGTAGATGCACATACGGCTGTGGAACGTTTACTTAAACATTTGTCGGCATTGGTGTTTGATGATGAACATGAGGCAGTGGTTTAGGACGATGGTACACGGAAGAGGAATGTCACGCACTTGCAAAGAAATATGAAAATGGTGTAAAATTGTGAGAGATATTTAAAGAGTCGATATTGTTTGAATTGTTTAATACAGAAGTTTGATGTTACGCAATGCCATTGTTAGCAAAGCGAGCAGTTTGAGAAACTGTACCATCTTGTTTCCATAACCTTCCTTCAACGGTAGAGTACACATATCTTCTTGTATAGGAATCCTTATTTCATCATTATTTCCAAAACGTGTCGTGTAAGGTTGATGGGTGTCAGTTCAGAATTTATAATACCGTTATCAACACCGACTTTTTCGTTAACATTCATATACTCATTCTGTGATCGTAAAACCTAGAGATTGTAAGTACGATATATTGGCATCTGTCAACGGCTTGATCGATAAGCGTTCGCTGACCTTGGAGTTGCAACACTTTGTCTTTTTATACTTAGACTTGCCATGTTTACACGTACATAAATTATATCGAGTAACCATATTTTTTTCAGATGTAGTCCTACTGTGATGACTTCCTCGTTAAAATTGATGATATCACCGTCTTGATCAACCATTTTAAGTGTTATGGTTGTTTATAGGTAAATAAATTACATTTTGAGGGGATTCTATTATTTTATATCCAGCGGGCACGCTTGGAAAGAATTGATGAATAATGTGCAATGATTCACCATTCTTAAAACTACTACTAGTTATATTGCATTCGACCATTACGGAATTAATTTTTATGATATTAATCGGATTTTCTGAAGTATGGATCTGGTTAGCCTTGTATTTAGATTTCTGAAATCCAAACATGGGTGCAATATAGTGCTCAATAATGAAATTAATATCGTGTGTCGATTTTACGGTGGATTTCATAGTATTATTGTTAGCCCTTAAGTTGAGAAATCCATTATAGTCTAGAATAACTGAATTTATGTATGTGTTTAAATCTTTGATTTCGTAACATTCTGGTGGTATTTCAATTTTATTAATGCCAAACATTAACTGATTATTAACGGTGCTCACGTTTTGTATAGTGTTGAATGACTCAAAACTTGTAAGTCCCATTACGTACTCTCCACCTTTATCGAGATAAATTGGTGAATTGAAGTTGGACTGTAAAACAGATTCTGTACCGGTAAATGTGAATGTGCACGGTGCCGGAAAGTTCACCGAAAACAATTCACCGAAAACGATTCACCGAATAACAATTCACCGAAAGACCATTAACCGAAATGAGCTACATGATTATGTAAGTTGTTCTTTATGGTGTTTTAATCTACTGTTACCAAGCAGACATTTCGGTTTCTGGTATTGTTCACAGCACCAATATATACGCGTTTCAACTTTTGTCTTGAAAATATACATGGCCATCAAGCACATATTTACGTTTTCTTTTTACTAATAATCAACTGAACAGCCAATTCAACGTTCACTGTAGCATAAGTAGTTTTGAATAAAACTTGCCAAAAGGAACACTGCATTTATACCTTTAATGGTCGTTAAGATAGTGGTAATTAGCAATTAGTGAACATTCCGTAATTTATTTATTACGATTAATTTTACTTTAAATATGCGTACAAGTGTAAGGAGATAATGGAAATCAATTAAGCAAATTAAAATGAACAATATTTCTGTTTAATGAGAGTTGAAGGCACCCAATCCGCACATAGCCGCCGAAATTCAAAAACAACCATATTCTCAACCGCAAAATAATGTTAAATGTATTTGTAATGCAACAAAATAATGACAGGATGCATTTCCGACGCCTGAATACAACATTCGATAAAATGGTTTTCGGTGAATTGTATTTCGATAAATTGTTAATTCGTTTAATTGTGTTTCGGTGAATTGTTTTCGGTGAACTTACCTAGACAATGTGTACGACATTAAGACTACGTAATAACTAATAACTTTTAGAATGCGTTGTTGTATAAAAATTGTAATACCAACTGTCCACAATGTGTGCTTTGAGGCTTAGTAAAGTTGTAGTCTATTTCATTATTGCTAACATCACTGGAAGTAGTGAATTAGTTCTAAGGGTGGTTTGATACGTCAATACTATCAAAATATATTATATGTTTTCCAGGTTTGACGTATGCCGTCCAGTGTGTTCCTTCATTCGTTTGGTTATCTAAATTCATACTACCATAATACTCGTTTAGGTAAACTATCTCGCATACATACTCTCTAAAATGCGGTATATGTAATCTGTTAACATACTTTGATAGTTCTGCGTTGTTTAAGGTGTGGTGGTAGCTTTATTGGGAGTTTGATATGGCTTTGTAAAGACCTAAACCACGTTTATAAGGTTTAATATATAATCCTTTTCCTACAGCAGCTGCTTCCATTGCTTCATTATGACGTTTAGTTTCTTCTAATGTTTTAGTTGCAGCCTTTGCATCATTAACAGTTTTTGCGACAGCAGCTGCACCTCCGCCCAAAGAACACAATGCTCCTAACCCTGTAAAGAGCGGAATTAAGGGAATTAATCCTCCACGTTTTGGTAGTGGTAAAATTCTATTCTTAGGCGGTACAATTTGTGTTTTAATGCGTTCATGGCTTGCTTTATTGTAGATCCCTACGTAGTCTACCGCCAACACGACGACACGCCAGGCGAATTGCATTGTTAAACGTGATTGAAGTATTTTTTTTAGAACGCTTTCTTCGTTTTAATTTAGTTCCCATTCCTAGTGTCCTTTTTTCTTGCATTATCCCTGTTATAGTTAAGGCTGCCGCTTTTTCGCCAAAACTAGCGTCTGAAGAACGAAATCTATTCCAAGTTTTTTGTTGTAAAATTTTGTCAGCCCTATGTCGATCTGTTAAATCGTTTGACCTCGAGTACGATATATCGTACTCTCTATATGCTTCGTCCAATTCGTTAATACCTTTATCGCTCTTAGCAAGCCGTGTAAACGAGTGCCTGGCCCGCAATAGTTATATCCGGGTATATGTAGTTCAACAGGTAACATTAATGTATTAATGAATCCTAAACCTTTCTTTTATTAAGACTTTGAAACTTCATATCACATTCATCGATAGATCAATACTGAGCTTACTACTACACAGAATACGTATATATCTACGCGACGTATCATTTTACGTTTAGTATTATGACTGACATCCGTTTTATTCCCCAAGATGATGAAATACCTATTACAAATATGACACGTGTTCGGATAAGAAGCAGTTCTTGAAACATATCGGTCTATTTAAAGGAGCATGTAAACGAGGTATTATCGTCGGTCCGCCCGGCAGTGGAAAAACTAATGTCATGATAGCGTTGTTGGAACATCCGAACGGTTCACGCTTTGAAAATGTGTACGTCTACTGTAAATCTTGTCTCAACCCAAATATCAGTACTTGCGCGCGTGCTGTCACCTATCACGACAAACGGCTCAGACAAAACCGGTGCCGACATAACGGCGCTGACGAGGCGCGGACAAAGGGCGCTGCGACAAAACGGCGCTACGACAGAACAGCGCAGGCAGAACCGACGCCGGCAAAGGGCGCTGCGACAAAACGGCGCTACGTCAAAACGGCGCATATTTTTCATGATGTTTGGGCGCTATGTACTGTAATGGTATTTATCGTTTTTGTTTGTTTGTTTTCCATTCTTTTTTCTATCCTGTGGTACCTACTTATCCTGCTAACCAAAATTATCCTCCAGCCATAATCCTCCACATTATAAACTAATTTCATAATCTACTATTAACTACCATTTGGTAATTAGAATACCATCATTAATAGGTAAAATGAGTTCTAAACTAATTTCATAATCTACTATTAACTACCATTTTGTAATTAGAATACCATCATTAATAGATAAAATGAGTTCCTTATGCATAGTATATTAAGATAATTACTGCCATTAGAAAATAAGTTCTTTTTGGGGCTTGAACCTTGGTGGCGCAGTTGGTTAGCGCGGTACTCTAGCAAAGTACAGGTCGTAGGTTCAAATCCTGCTCGAGGTAAACTTTTATTTATGTATTTAATAAAATTAATAATAATTTTAATTACGGTATATAAAGGTAAGAAATTTAATATCCGTCTTTCCACAAAATTGGTGAACACAATGTTGGAATTCGTGGACAGTCAAAAGGTGCAAAACTTCTTGTTGACGATGGTTTTCTATACCGAAAGGGAAGGGTACGTAAAATAACTTATTCTTATTTATTATTATGATTATAATGGAAAGATTCCATTTAATGGCATTTTATGCATGAAAATCTTTTAAAACAATGTATACCTCAAAATTTTATTTATTTAACATTAACTTAATAAATAATTAATTTCAACGAAGTTAAGCCTGATTAAATGTCAATAAGTAATTTTTATTTTGAAGTAGTAGGTAACTGAGCTTATGTGTTTTTCTTTTAGAATGGGGCTAACGAAAAGTAATATAGAGATGCTTAAAACAGCACAGTACAGGATGTAAAGGAAGATGTTGGACGAAAGGCGACGACGTCATATGGAAGTCAGAAAGTCATAATCATATTGCCCACAACGACGAAAATATTGCAAGAAAACTTATTTGTGAAATTAAAGAGGGCTTCCACCCACACTGGCACTCCAGGACAAATACTGGGAGAAGAGTTGCAGAATGTGCCGACAGCAGTTAACTGTAAGTTGCCCCCAGTGAATGCATTGAAACGGACCATTCAAAGAATGAGAATTGCTGGCGGTAGAGGCCTCCCAGCGCCAAATTCGCTTCGAGATCTGCAAATAGTTGGTGATTAACGAAGAACATTTAGAGACGAAAATTCTTTACTTTTCGATAGTGGAGCTGAAGACGAAGATCGATGTCTAGTTTTTCGACTGAAAATAATTTAAGATTAATGTCGCAATGTGAGCATTGGTATGCCGATGTCGCTTTTAAAACGACTCCACCTCTTTTTGTCAACTTTATACCATTCATGGATTTTGAAACAACAATGTTCTTCCAACGGTATATGCGTTACTTCCAAATAAAGAAAGGCAACATATACGCCTGTTGGAAACGCTAAAAAGTTTGCAGGCGGAATTACACCCTACTTCGGTGATGGCCGATTTCGAACCAGCAGCTTACGGTGCATTTGAAGAAGTGTTCCCCAGTGTCAAATACGACGTTGTTTCTTCCACTTTTACAGTATTTACAGAAAAATTCAAGTAAGTCGCGATCTCCTGCAAAGATATACAGAAGATGTTGATTTTGCATTGCAAGTTAGGCAACTTGCAGCTCTTGCGTTTGTACCAGCAAACGAAGTTGTGCAAAGTTTTGAGGCCCTGGAGGAGGGTACATTTTTTACAGAAAACTTAAATATTTTGCAACCTCTCCTGCATTATTTTGAAGAAACGTGGATAGAAAGGTATGACAGACGACGTGGTAGGTTGCAGCCAATGTTCCCGATTACGATGTGGAATTGTTACGGCGGCACCCTCTACGATTTACCGAAAACCAACAATTCGGTGGAAGGTTGGCATAGACGATTTTCATCGCTCATATCGGCATACCATCCGTCGATATGGAAATTTATCGATGCTCTGAAGAAGGACCAATCACTTAACGAAAAAATTGTGGAAGAAAATGTAGCAGGACACCAACCGCCTCCAAAACGTCGAACTTACAAACAAACTGCGGACAACGTCCGTGCAATAGTGGCAGACTGCGGAAACAGGGATATATTTGAGTATTTGCGAGGCATAGCTTATAATTTTGAGTTACAGGCACATTGATAAACATTATTCATATATTTAAAATCTTGTAAACTTCATTTATAAATATTTGCAATTACAATAAAAATTTAAAAATACATTTTGTTCTTAATCTGGTAAACTTTTTGTATTAATTTGCAAGTATGTATATTTTAAATAATGATATCATCTTGTAGACATATATCATTTATATAAAGCGCGGCGCTGTTTTGTCGCAGCGCCCTTTTTGGTCTGCGACGTTTTCTCTACGCTGTTCTGTCGCAGCGCCGTTTTTTCGTAGCGCCCTTGTTGTCCGCTCCCTATTGTCAGCGCCATTATGTCGGCGCAGTTTTTGCTTGCGCCGTTATGTCGTGGAATCCTGTCACCCATGAAAGAAATTGGATATTTCGAATACTGCGATAGTATTGACGTAATATCACCTAGTGACTCACATAAGAATTCAATAATGATTTTCGATGATGACATAAACAAAATGAAATTCGATATCATTTCTGTTTTGGTAGACATCAAAATAATGACTGCTTCTATCTTTGTCAAACGTATTCATCTATCCCAAAGCAGCTAATACGGGAAATGCCAATTTAATAGTTCTTTTCAAGCAAGATTACACTAACCTAAAACATGTATACGATGATCACGTGAATGTTGACATTAGTTTCGATACGTTTAAGGAATTATGTATTCATTGTTGGAGGAATAAATTTTATTTCTTGTAATTGACAAAGAAAGTGATATTAAATCAGGCCGTTTCCGACGAGGATTTGATTGTTACATTTCACTATAAATATGAAAAACTTATTCATGTATCACACATTTACAATGGAGGCACATTTAATAAAGGACATTCTGCGTGCCCGTGAATCTGTTAGGCGAAAATATACTAGTTTAAAACAAGATACAGCACTTGCAGAATGTGCGTTTGAAACTCAATTTAAACCTATTACGCAACCATTAAAAGAACTTATTACTACTACGAAGGATAGCATTCCTTCTATAAAATTGAAACCGCTAAAGCTAGAGTCTGAGTATTAAAATAGATAGCAATCTTTACCAATATCGCCTCATTCAACACCTAAAGCGTCGCGTGCTTCAAGCATTCTATCTGTTCTGGAGAAAAGTGTAATTGCTGATACAACAAGGATCGACGAATCTATCATACCCACTTTAGATCAATTGAGGGCTGAATTATCGGCGGCGGGTTCAAATCAGGCTTTTGAAAAATATCTTGATCAATATCAAGGATTAGCAAAACATTATGTCGAAGGTATATTTAAGGATGCCGAGAGTGAATATGAGTTTACGTATGGTGTACACTTTATTCCCGAATAAGAAAAATTCTGTATTGGTGATGCGGAACTAGATTTTGTAGGAGAGGATTTTCGTATTACATTACCTAATAACACATCGCTAGACTATAAAGGAACTCTGGGGTTATACGAATTATTATTTACAAGAACACACCAATTGGGTACAAAAAAGACAATCTAGATCAGTATAGAGATATTTTACGACGTACGAATGCTGCACAACGTAACTATAATTCAGAAGAACAAATCCAAGGAACAAATAGTAAAAAATACATAGAGGTCATTAAACCGTCACTTCGATCCAAAAATGTCCAACACCTCCAACAACAAGATCCAGACAACTTCAGTATCTAAACGCGGGCGTGGAATCCAACTGCTGAGATTGAATAGCAAAAGAATTGAGTTTATAGGTACCCTAGAATGACCCTAATAAATTAGTTGATTGCTTAAAGGAATTACAAGGATTCATGACAGCTGGGAACAATAGTAACCGCAACGAAATCATATATATATATATATATATATATAAATTGACGAACTACGTAAAGCTAAAGTTATAAACTAAGATCTATTCATTTAATTTCCATTGATACAACGATTACCAATACAGATACTACTACATACAGTGATGCCATTCGGTAGACATCTCCACCAGCAAATGACAATAGATAAATTAGTCAGTAAGAAGAGAGTTTCTATTCCGACTGTCTCAGATGACTGTTATGTCTTTCCCTGTAACGAAGGCGTCGTATTACATTACAAGTGGACCCATCCAAGTCCCGAACTTTACGTAGATGATAAAAAATGTATACTGGCCCACGAACTAATTGGTTACACTATAAAAAGCAATGCCTTGCTTAAAGTGTGCGTTCCGCAGTTTATGACATTTACCCCTGCAAAGACTTTCACCTTGGAGATCGTATTAAAATCCAAATTGATAAAATGAGTAAAGCTGGTACCGTACAAGAATTACATGGACCAACTAGAAAAAATTATTCAAGGCGGCGGGTAGTGCTCAAAGGTTTGAATGATCTATTCCAAGCTGATTTAATGGAAATGATACCTTATGCACATGTAAATAAAGGATACCGGAACATCGTAGTAGTAATAAATGCTTTTTCTAAATATGTTTGGGCATATCCGATCAAACGTAAAAACGGCAAACTAGTAGGAGACGCTATAAATAAACTACTTGTGCAATTAAGAAAAGCACCTCGAAATATTCAAGCTGATATGGGTAAGGAATTTTATAATAAGAACTTCGAGAAAGTAATGAAAAGATTTAACGTTAATCATTATAGTAGTTATTCAAACTTAAAACGTAGTATTGTGGAAAGAGTAAATAGCACACTTAAAGCAATGATGTGGAAAGCGTTTAGTCCTATAAATAAAAATAAAATTTTCTGTAAATATTTCTAATATTAAAGAGTACGTGTAGGTATATAAGAGCGATACATTGTTACCATAAATAGGTTTTAAAAAATCATAACAGAATTCGTATATTACAGTTTTGGACATGTCTAAAATTGAAAAACCAACATACACAGGCTTATCGTATTTAACGGATACTTTAGACATCTCTAAGGCTACCAAATTTTCGGAAAATATTGCAAGATTTTTAAAATTTGGTTTCGATATGTAACCCTCAGCCCCTAATTTTTTACCTAGTCTTTTCCAATGACTAACAAGCTTTATATCTACTCTATTCTCGACGTTTTCCATAGTTTTACCGTACACGCTATTATTCATATTCTTTGCAATATCTCCACGCGATTCTGGTATTTCGCGATTACGAAGAGCAATATTTAAATCTATATAACTTTTTAACCAAGGGGACTGCTTGAATTTAATACCTCTATGTATTTGACGTAAAATTAGTCCGTGTGTTAGACATCGTTGTAGTGCCCTATAGTGAATTATGTATTTTTCCTTATTATTCAAATTTGGAATAAGTTTTGTGCACTTAAAGTCGATTTTGGAGGTATTATAGATTCAGGACAAAAAGGCATATCGTTATGTTTATAATGCAATGCTTTGGGATATTATAAATCAACTTCTAAAACGTATCCCACACTAGACCCATTTGAAATTTCAAATAAGTTTAAAATTTCTAATTTCTTCGTTTGTGAGCCAAAAAAGTCGCTTTGAGGTAGATATTGACTCATGGAATGACCATAAAGGTTAGTAATATCCAAGTACACGATATACGAGGACGGTTCAGAAGGATTATAATTCGGTTAAAATTAATTGTTGTCAACCGCTTTGCGCTTAGTACACGTACTTACACCGCCTCGAATACCTTTCTTAAAGAAGTACAGCATGTCTATATCTGTTAGAAATTCTAATTCAATACCGGTACTTTTCAACATAGCATCCCAACTGAGTCCGGGCGCTGTAAGATACTGCACAGGGTCCAATTTATAGTCAAGTTGACAGAATGTTCTGTAATTTTCGAAAATGTCGGTTAATAGAAGAACGTCAGATTTTAAATGTCAGAGTAGTCTTCTAATATTGCACAATTGAATTGACTCTATACATCTTTAGCCCTATCTATCATATTCCGCATCAGTAATATGTTTTTCTCGAACTAATTCAAATTCGCGACCGTTTCCAAAGAATTTCTTTATTTCAACGTATTGAAAAGGAGAGAGAGAGAGAGAGAGAGAATCCAAAGAAGCTGTCAAAAAACTATAACTATCAACAAAACTCATTTTCCAGACGATTTTTTTCGATACATTACCAACTACAACTTCATCGACACAGATATGCTTAGTAAAAGTAATATATTTTTCTTTATTAGTACCTAATACATCAATATTTTCTTTATTCATAGCTAAACATTTTACGAAAAAATGTGAATCGTATTGTAAATTATGAGAAAAATATGGTTTTAAATTAGAGTGAGCTGCTCCGCGATACGATCCTGTTATTTGACAATGATCGAGTACTCTTACATCTATATCACCAAAAGGTTTTTCACATATGTGACAATGTTTAGACATTTTATAATTTTCCTCCTCCTCGGCATTTAATTTAGGTATAGGTTTAGCATTTTATATATATAGATGATAAAAATCTCTAATATCAAATTTTAAACGAATTAGGTTCAACACCTTCTATTGGTTTTAATAGACATTCAAAATCCGCGTAAACTACGAAAGGATAATATGATAATTATTAAATTTAAGACAGTTATCGTGAGATTCTGTATCCCACTTTGTTATAATAGAATCAGTTGTAGGTAAATACGTACAGCCATAATTACAATCAAATCTAGAATGTCGCCAAAGTTTTTGCGCGCTTGAAAAATTTTGTAAATATCCGTCACATAAGAAAAGTGTAGATTTATGTTAAAGGAATTGTGTGGAAACTAATCTAGATAAATTATGAATCCAGCAGTAGTGACTATTACCATCTAAGCTATTTAAATACAATATATTGACGTGTACAGTCTTTTTTTTGTTTCGTATAATGCAAAGGCCTTATAATTTCAAAAATTATTTTACCATCCTTTAATCGTTCCTCCAATCCGTATACGTTAATGGGTAAAGAATTCATTTCTTCAAATTTTGAAATGGCTTCTAATTTAAATGGGAATGTGGTGTCACCAAAATCAAACTTTTCGAGGTAATGTGGGTACGAGTAAGTGTTTCAAGGATCACCTGTTGGTGTGTAGATGGCTGAAACCAATGCCCATATAAAACAACCCTGATCGTAATTTATCACGTTAGTGACAGCATTTTTTTTTTTACTAATAAATTTAGGGAGCGGTATGAAAGATGAAGCTCGTAGTGGATTATGTTTGTTAATATTAACTTCGATATACAACCAATTTCGTAAAGCACATCCTATGAAACAAAAAAATATATGTAAAAATTATTAACAGACATTTATGTATACATTTACCTGAATCCCACTCCTGAAACTCGGAAGCTTTTGTCATCGAAAGTTGTAATTATGCCATTAAACCAGTCAGCCAAATTGGAACTTACAGTTAAAACACTATTTCGAGTATTGAACGATTTTACATCTTCTATTTCTTTAGGTTCCAAAATAAAATATCCAAATAATTCGCAATTAACTTTAATACTACCCAGTAATTTTCTTTGTTTACGAACTAAGTTTTTTATTACACCTTCTAACGTAAGCGAGAATTCCTTGAGGCTAATAAATTGTAATTTGCTAGACACCCTATAACTCAAAATTCTACATTTGAATGTCCTGAAAATTGTTTTCGTATGATATATTGGGAACATGTATTGCAATTACAAAAAACATATGCATTAAAGTAAACAAAAAATTATTAATCATACCTTCACCAGCTGAAGTCTTTAATTTCTTTGACTTTTACACTACTATTATAGACATTTCGAATATGTCTCATAAGACTTCTTTTTACTGTAAATGTTTTAGCACATCTAGGGCACTGTAACATCTTAATGTTTATAACTGTTAATACAACACGATAACAGGAAAAGGAAAAGGCAACGTATTTCATTCCCTCCCCAAGGTGGAGGGCGGGCTGCTCGAGCTTCCCGAGCTCCGTCAGCTACAATCATAGATTCCCAGCATACATACATAACGAATATATGAATGGTGAGATTAAGGGTAGGTGTGGTCAGGATAGGGTCGGAAGGAACGGAGTTAGGGTTCTGAGGGGGAAAATACTACCCCGGCATTCGCCTAAGTAGCGACGACATGGTGTGCATATACGCAGTGACCATGCCGCTACATGTTTATGAGGAAAACCCCCTGAAAAAACCTCATACAAAGTAGACGGTAACGGGGAATCGAACCCATTACCTCCCGAATGCTAAGCAGGTCGTGTCACCACTACACTACCAGCTATGTACGTCACATTCCTGCTTATCAAATACCACTCTATTACTTTTAGATCCACTAAGTTTCACGGCTGGTTCAAAATTGAATTAGGGTGACAGACCGACACTAAGATACTTCGATTCGAAGCTTCTCACACCCTCAAGGTTGTCACAACCTCAAGTTTCCCACAATTACAATGTCCTCCCCTTCTCATGTTTACCACTTTTCGAAGGTCATACAATACCGCCATCAATCATGTTATTCTACAAGGTTACCTACACACATGTTTCACAAGGTCATTTCTTTCTTTAAAAGTAAGGGTAACTACACATACAGTATCGTGTTATTTCCAACTGTGTCAGAGTGTCTGATAGCCCAGTACAAAACAATTGGGATGGTAGGGAGTGTTACCAACCATTATCACTTTTTAATCCAAGTCCGCGGCGAGCAAGTGAAATAATTCCAAACTGGGTGCAATTTGAAAAAAAGGGACTACTGCCTTCTACGACATTAGAATCGCTAAAGAATACATATGAAGATGTGCAGTGGAATACTGAATAGTTTGCCAACCTAGATAAACGAATTCGCTAGTTCCACCATCATGCCTTCATGGGTACTTTGGGATATTATTCACACATTTTTCCTTCATACTCGTTATCATCTTGCTGACCATATGTATTTATGTTACGACTGCTCTAAAGCATTGCAACCAAATGAATACCGAGTTATTGACCACCATACACATATGGATAGATGGGTCGCAATTTACCACATGTGACACCAAAAATACTGGTGCTCATCGTGTAGAGCGCCCCTAACAATGCTGCACGTGGTATATGAAGATGATGCATGCATACCTACTCTGCGGTGAAGTGTATTATTTGGACAATTAGTTTTTTTTTTCTGTATATATTGTATATAATGAATTATTTCCTGCTAGTATCTTACTGTGTTCTACCGTGAGAAGATGTGTGACGTGACACCAACCTTTTATTATCCTCAGTATTACAGTTGTTTCGATAAACGTTTACTTACGTATCGAACATGGTCTGGAGTTCACTCACCTCCATCGTTTGCAGCAGCAGGGTTCATTTCCATATCTTAAGACGATACGATTGAATGCTTCATGTGTGGAGTTCGGATAAACCAAGGGCGGCCATCTGACACTCCGCTACAGGAACATCTCCGATGGGCACCACACTGCACGTACGCTCAATTACTTGTACCACATCCACGCAGGTGTAATGATACAGAAGTGGGAAGGACCTTTTGCACTTGTACTAAATCTAAATGTTTTATTCCTAGAGAAAATCATATATCTGAATAATACGCTGATTACGTTTCTACATAAAACAAATAAATATATTAACATATCATTATCTTTTTTTACCTTTGTTCTAAGCGTGGTATCAGAGAAGTGTAAAAAATGAGCAGCGCCGATTTTAATTATAACAAGAAACAAAGTTTATTTTAAAAAAATCTTTTACAAAAGACATAAAGCTGTTAATCAAACCTTCCCAATTTAGGAATGGAAAATCACATCGGGCATATGTCCGCTTCTACTTGGCTGGCATGCCAAAACTCTCTTCCTGAAATTGTTGATTACAGCTTCACAAACTTGCACGTCGATTTCGTTGATAACTCGTCGAATTTATTCCTTTAACTCGCGGATGTCTCGGGGTTTATTAACATAAACCAATGATTTGACGTAACTCTAAAGAAAAAAGTCGCATGGGGTTAAATCGCATGGGGTTAAATTACACGACCTTGGTGGCCATTCCTGGTCACTACGAAGTAAGATGAGCCGATCTGGGAATTTCTCAAGCAGCAATGCAATGGTTTCGGTGGAAGTGTGACATCTTGCTGAAACCATAACTGCTGAATGTCCATTGCATCGATATGAGGCCAAAAAAACTCTCGATTTCTGTGGGCTATTATTGACACTATCACGAACTACAGCAATGTTTTCAACAGACCGGCCAGATCTAGGACGACCAGAATTTTTAATGTTGAGTGTTGATCCTGTTTCAATAAACTTTGTCATAAGTCTGCGCACTGTTGATTCATTCGGAGCTTCATTACGCCCGAAAATCGCACAAAGTCGTCGGACAGTTCCTGCAGAACTTTCTCCGTTTTGATAAAACGTTTTCACGATTAACACACGTTGTTCGTAGAAAAGCGTTCCATTTTGACACACAGAATGAAATCGGAAAATTAGCAGATGTGAACTTTATAAACAACTATGTTGCTAAGCAACAAACAACAAAACGGCGAGCGATTCAAAACCGGCGCGTTTTTTGAATCACCCTTTATAATCTGTGGTATCACATTTTTTAATGTCGTTTCTAGCACGCCCTCTTCTCCTGTAGGTGACTCAGTTTTACAATAAATTAAATTATCTGCCTCACTTACAGCGACAAAAAAAAACTAGGGTACTCAAATTCCGCCTACAAGCCATGAGCCCGTTAATCTTATTCGTTTTGGCAGTTGCATAATAAAAGTTGACGTAATATTACTAGGAAAATACGCCATAAAACTATTACTAAATAAGTTGAGATAAACCTCCATCTTTATCCATCACTCATTTAGAAAAACTAACACCCGACTATTAAATTCGTCACTGTATCCTCGCCACTTAACTAAGTGTGGTTTATTTTGGTCACGGCCCTTCTCCGCTAAAATATTATCGTGAATAGTGTGTCTGTATCAGCCGTAACAGCTTGTAATTCTTCCTAGGTGCCCTCAACAGGTTATTTATTAAGATTGATTATTCGGTGAACCGATGGTCTTCTTTTTGCCACTGCGCCAATTGTAAAAACCTCTTCACTTCATTTCTTTTCATACCCTTTCTCAAAGGTATATTTAGTTCTGGTAATTCTGGCGTACTCACCGCTTTATAGTTAGGATGACGGACTGTGCATAAGCCTTTCGCGTACAGGCAATTCTACATTTCCAAAATGTTTTTATTATTTACAGCCTTAGGCGCCATCTTTATATTTGAATGCGCTTATAAGTTTTTGAAGTACCTCAATGCACGTTATAGTTAAAATTAAGCCATATTTTTCTTTTCAATGTTCTATTAAATTTTTCAAATACCTTTACCTTTATCCGCCTATAGATTTGCTGGTGTGTTATCACCCTCCTTAAAAATATCGGTGAATATTTTAATCACAGACATAGCTGCCTTCGTTTTAAGAGCTCTTGCTCAGGCCCTCTTACTAAACCCATCAATAACTGTTAGTACGCAATTGTATCCATCATTGTGTCCGCATGTCGCAAATACCCCTTGCTAAAACAAAAAAAAAACAGAATCTGGATTTTTAACCAAAAGGTAAGTATTATTATAAGTTTTTGTTGTGAACGAATAAGTTCAAAGTAAATATGTAATTAAAAATTATTATTAATTTTATTAAATACATAAATAAAAAGTTTACCTCGAGTAGGATTTGAACCTACGACCTGTATTTTGCTAGAGTACCGCGCTAACCAACTGCGCCATCGAGGTTCAAGCCCCAATCGATGTAAATTTTTGTCTTTATGTATGTAGAACTGATGTAAATTCTAAATATAATGAGGTTACAATCAAATTACGTATATTAATGGAATATGAGCCTGCAACACCGCAAGGATTCACACATGCCAAAGCAATTTGACTAATATTAAATTAGTACAAGTTTTTGTTATGAACGAATAAGTTCAAAGGTAAACATGTAATTAAAAATTATTATTAATTTTATTAAATACATAAATAAAAAGTTTACCTCGAGTGGTAAGTATATTTAATTATGAAGAAAAATAGTGAAATATCATTTTCATAGTCCATCTGAGCTTTTGTTTGAAATCATTAAAAAATAAACTTTACAGAAATCATTTAATAAATAGTCTTTTGCAGTCGTTTTTTCGCATAGGTTACTAAGGCGTAAATAAAATTCGACCACCCGGTTCTGGGTTCGATAAAAATCCACCTTAGGAAACTCGTTTTTCATTTTTTGTTCTATTTTGCATATTTTAAGAAAAGAAATTGAAAAAAATTCAATGAAAAACCTAACGGATTACTATAAAACCGAATTGCATTGCGTAATAGACTGTATAAATCTAAAATAAAACAAAGTGATTTCACCATCAATACATTTGAGGGAAAACCTCGGGCTTGTTAGATACTTTCCTCAATAATACTGATAACTAATAAAAATTAGGTATCATATTGGTACTTTCCATTTCCTTATCATTGCAACAATTCAACATTTTAATCCTTATCCTTGCAAATGTGCACTACATGAAAGTGTTTAGGAATTACAATGATGACTAAAAGATAAAGAAGTTATAAACCGCCAAACATTTTATCTTTTTATTTATACAAACTTGGTTTAAATATCATTTTTAGTACAAACAAGGCAACGCGCCCAGTTTTTTTTATTTTTCTGGGAATATTATCTATATGTTGTAAACACTAAATGACGTGCAAAGTTACTATTAGCAACAGCCATTTGTATGGTATTTTATCTATTCCAAACACTTTTTTAACTATATGTACGAGTGGCCCAAAAAAACTAGCTTAATACGAAATGTCCTAAACTGTAATAGGTACTCTAATGGTGTGACCACAAATATTGAAAACAGACTAGGCAAATTTAGTGACGTCACAACATTTCATACATTGAAGGTGGATAAGGGATTCGGATGAAAGTCACCATGTACCTATTATTGTTTCTCGAAAACTGTCCATCTAAATCTTATTTATCACGCTATACCTAAATCAATTAAAAGCTGAGCGGTGCCCGCGTGCGGGACATTATTTTGGCGCCCTTTATTAATGTACGAAATCCAGTTATAAAAAAAAATATTTTTTTTTATTTTATAATAAAACAATAGAAATTTTTTTAATTTAATTTTTATTGGAAATAATAGTTAATAAATGATTAATTAATAACAAAAAAATAACATCTTTAATCCTTCACTTAAAACTACAACTTTTATTAGGTTAAATAGGTGTTTTTCTTGATTTAACGGCAGCAAATTCTTTTATTACTTTATCAAAATCGATTTTGTCAACCATCTCCTGCTCTATAGCTAATATTGCTAGCCCAGATAGTCTCTCTTGATCCATAGTTGATCGAAGAAAATTCTTTTTCTTTTTAATTTTGAAAATGACCTCTCCCCAGAAGCCACAGATACTGGTAAAGTTAAGAGTATTCTTAAGGAAATTGTAACAATTGGCAGAGATGAGGTTAAATTGTGTTCAAATATATATTGCAATATATCCAGAGGATTTGAAGAATGAGGAATTGAAAATAACTTTAAAGCTTTAATCTCATTAAACAAAACATCTGCCTCAATATCAGCCTTCATCTTTACCGCATCAGTTGTAGAGCTTGGCAGTTCTTTAGGAGATCATCGTCACATAATGTAAAAATATTACTAAAAAAACCAAAAACATTGTCATAATTAGAGATCATATCAAATCTACTATTTAAAGAACTTAGTACTTGATCAATTATTCTTAAAAAAAACACTTTAAACGCGGTTTTGGCATTTTGAGGTGTTTCATCCCCATGTTCATAATCAAAAAACTTTGGTTTATATTTTCGTCTAGTAGTATTGATTGCGGGAAAATCTTGCTCTATCTCAAGATCGGCGGCTAATTTTGCCGTTTGAGCAAATACTTCCTCAAAGAAATTATCATTTCTATAATTTTTGAAATGATCGACTAAATTCTTTAAATAGTTTTGACATACTTTAATGTCAATTGTTACACTTTGCATCATTTTGCTTACAATATTAATCTGAAATAAAACATCATACCAAATAATTACACTACAAATAAATTTAAATGATTGGATATTTAATAGTAAAGAACTTGCTTTATGCCTACTTTCTATGTTAAAAGTGTCGTTATCCGCTATTTCTAGAAGACTCTCACAAATTTTAATTAAATGAAATTTTAATGGCTTTATAGCATCTACCCTACTTGACCATCTAGTATCACTTAGGGGTTTTAGATTTAATTCAGGGACATTTTTTTTAATAATATTTCATCTTTTTGTGGAGGAAGAGAAAAAAATGTAGAGTTCGCGTACTATATTAAAAAAGTTTACTGTTTCATTTGATGCTTTAGCAGCATCATTTACTGCTAAATTTAAGCTATGTGCAGCGCATGGCCCAAAAAAAGTTTGAGGATTAGCGTCTAGTATACGTTTTTGTAAGCCAATATGCTTTCCACGCATATTGGCACCGTTATCATACCCTTGACCTCTCATGTCTTTAATATCTAAATTTAAATTTCGTAAAAGTTCAACTACAAAATTAAATAGTCCTTCTTCTGTAGAATCGAATATTGAGCTAAAAGCTAAAAAACTCTCTTGTATTTGAACTTTTTTACAATCATGATTTAACACCACATAACGCAAAACAAGGCTTATTTGTTCTGTGTGACTTGTATCTGGCGTACAGTCCATAATTATAGAATAACATTTGAAACTGCGTACCATATTTAAAATATTATTTTTTACTTTAGAAGACATTAATTCTACAATTTCGTTTTGAATTTGATAGCCTAAATAAAGAGTTTTTTTTTAAGAATTTTCCTGGGAGTTTTGCACTCTACTAAGATGTTCTCTCATCACAGGGTCAAATGAGGAAATCATCTCGACAGCCTTAAGAAAATTTCCGTTATCATGTTGAAAAAGTATTTTAGAAGAACTCTGAAATGCTAGACATTGTCGGGACAAAAATTTTACGACTGCAACAATTCTTTCCAGAACATCATGCCAATATTTTTTTTCGGTTTCTAAAACCCGTAAATGATGATCGTTTACAGTAGTAGATAATTTTAACATTTTTTTCAAACTTATCCATGTATTCATATGAACATTATGTACAATTGATGTTTCATGTCTTTTTATAGCCAACGATAAGTGTTGCCAATCAGAAAACCATTTGAATCAGAAAAGTATTGATAGCTTTACCGAAAACCTTACAACAAAAGCAAAATATAGAGTTTTTTGAAACTGAATAAATAAGCCAAATTCTCTCTGTTGTTTCACCATTCTCCAGTTTTCTGACAAAGTACGTACTTGAAAATTTTCTTTTGTCTTGATTTGTAGGAAATTGATAATTGCGTCCTATCAAAGGAGGTCCTCGCTCAACCAACCTTCTGACTTCCTCGTTGTTAATGGTTCTAGGCCACAGACCAGGATCCTCTGATAGAAGAATGGTACTTGTCATCTCAGGGCCCATTTCAGTCAAGGCTTCGGTTTCAGCTTCACTTGTAGCCTCTATTATTGAGCCGGTGGGTTCGACCGATTCTATGTTTTCACTGAGAGTTGATGTACTCGTAGATAGTTCAAGTGCAGGAACAGGTGAAGCAGCGACTGCTTCAGAACATTGACTCTCTAAAGCTTCTGTTTCTCCATTGGAAACTGGAGTTTTCGCCAAGAAATCTTTCATTTTGCCAGCCATCTTCTCCCTTTCTTGGGCTTTAACTTTTTTTTGCTCTCGAAATTTTGCGCCAGAAGGTCGTTTTCTATTCTGTGGTTCCTAGAATTAAGCAAGTGAAGCTAATATAAGGTAATATGCTAGATCAATATAAAATGTATTAAGATGTACTAGGCTCAGAAAACATTTAAAAAAGAAACGTGGTGAGATCGTGGGATGATAAACAAATAAAATACTTTGACAGTTGTGGCACTACCGGCTATACCGGAAAGAGGTGTCAACTTCGGTAATTTGAATGAAACACCCTGTATATTATTACCTATTAAGGTAACACGTAAAAGTCTAATTACCTAGATTTTTGTATATTTAATATCCTATACCTATTTTAAATGGTTTTTAAGAAATTTAAATTTTTATTTGAGAAATTACAGTTGCATTTTTTCCTATAAACAAGACATTTATTATTTAATTTGAATTTTTATAGGCAATGACTTGGCATAACGAAATTTGTATAATATTTGATTTAAATTTTAATAGTTAAAAGCTATATTATTTGAAATAATGAAAATTAAAATATCCCAAAAGCCATTAAATCTTAAGAGATTTATCCTCGAGTTTTACGTAGAATCTAACTATTTAACTATTGTATAATAATATAAAGGGCAACTATTTACATTGGCAAAATTTTTTAAATAAACTGATATGCCTTAAAAAAACTAATTTTGGATTTTATTACTTTATTACAATATGTCCAATTATTTATATTATTTTTTGTATGATATAATATAATACTTACCATTTCACCCTTAATTTAATTAATAATTTAATTTAATAATTCCACACTAAACACAATAACAAAAAATATAAAACACTTGATCGAATCGAATATTTTCTTTCTACCACTTTAAAACACGTCTAATTTATAATTTATCTTCCGTTTTCTTGTGTGAATATCAAGAACTGATTAGCTAACGCCTTTCGTTGTTTTAATTTATACCCCGTGAATCTTTCGAGTCCGAACTGGAAAAATGCAAGTCTGGACAAGTTTTCACGTTTATAGACAAGCTTGGCGATTTACGAATACTGCATAATATTCGGATTTGGTTTAAAAAAATGCAATTCTTTATTTACAAAAAAAAATGTTAAATATTAACAAAAATGTAAAATAAGGGTTTAATTGTTAATAAACGATTTTATTTAATATCGCTCGACCTGTATAGTTGTTTATTGTTTGTTTTTAATCTTTAGCTTTTGAACTACTTCTACTCAACCGATTCTTACAAAACTTTCCGCATATATTTTCGGTTTCCGTGAAAATATTATATTATCATATTTTATGTTTAACCCCACAGTATCAACCCCTGAGCCAGGGTGAAAGCTGCCCTTAAAAATTTTAAATTAGAAGGAGATCAAGTGATACCTCGTTTTAAAGGTCTTTTAATCCTGAATTTAATGTTGCAGTCGTAGAGTAGAGGTAATTCTAGTCAAGTGAAAAACTAAGAACCAAAAAATAGAAAGTAAAGGTAAAAATATTTCTGAGATATCCTGACCTCTGGAACATTTAACAATTAAAAATAAAAACGTGGGGGCGCAAGTTCGTTAAAAAAATATTTTAACCTACATCCCACATTTTAAATTAATTGTTACTTTTTAAAAAGGTTAGAATCTTTAGAAGGTCTCATAATGTGTCCTAATAATCATTTTCCTGTTTTTAGTGCACCAGATTTTATTTAATGTAGTAGTTTAACTTAAAAACATTATTTATGTATATTATATACAAATATTGTTTAATAAAACCTTAGGTTAAAACTGTATGAAAATTTAATATGTCGTAGCATCAAAATAAATATTTCTTACATTGGGTCGGGTGAATAAAAACAAGTGAACGCTTTTACCCGTCAATCCGAAAGTTAATACTTGTTAATCCTTTACAAACTAAATGTGGCCACTAAGTATTTGCTTGAAACTTGACAAGTAAAGGCATTTTACTTATTTTTATTCCACAGTTCGATGACAACCATAGCGAAGCGAATATGAGCAGCAGTAGAACGGTCTCTGGAAACACACCGACCTCAAAGCGGCAAGTCAAGCGACCTAAGTTTCCGAGAACTAAAACCCGAGCGAGCAGTTGAGAACCGAAAGGCGACAAACAGCAAACTAGTTTAATACTTAAATTTTTTAATTCTCTCTCTATTTTTATTCACCCTGCGCATTATTTTTTTTTATATTTTTTTTTCTGGATTTAAAATTTTTTTTGCCAAACCTTCAGTTTGGCGCCCCTTCGGGGTGCCGCCCCCGTGCGTTTCACGCCCGGTTACGGGAGGCCTGCTGGTTGATGTAGTCATCTCGCGTGTACAATGTAGTTATCTGAGGAACCACAGGAAGCATACAAAAATATTTATTATGAAGAAATTTTTAGCATTTCTTACACGAAAACATGTAAATGTATGTTCATCGAACATAAATTCTTCCATGCTATCATAAAGTGAGGGATACATTTCCGCTTATTATGTATTTTTAACAAATTAAATTAACAACAGGATGTGTAAGAAATTCGATTTCGTTAATAATGAGATTTTTCATGTCCAATACTGGTTAACTCGGATGTTCGGTGTGTCATCCATTTTGAGCCTGTACAATTACGAACTATTCCTCCAAATTGTACACAGTATTATTCACAATTTTTGGTTGAATTACAGCAATTTGTTCCCTAATACAGTCTTTTAATTTTTCCGGCGTTGTTAGTAGTGTTCTAAACATCATTTTTTTTTTAATAACTCCACAGTCACTAATCCACTATGTTAAGATCAAGCGGTCTAGGAGACCCTGAATTTACAAAATATCTCTTATAAAACAGCAGTTAACAGTGCTTTAACTGGTCGATATACATGCGGGGTGCTGCTGTATCCGTGGAATGGCATAAACTCATATCAGTTGCAGGATTGTTCACCACTAACAGTTACAGATACTGCCTGTCCCTTCTGTGTCTCCTCAAAAAAGGATGGTCCAAAGGATAAAATTACTTGTGAAACCACACCAAATGGTGCCCTTCTTGTCATGAACACTTTTCGGAACCATTTTAGGTGGACTACTCCACAATTTTGAGTATGGACTCCACCATTTAGAGAGAAATCTGTATTCTTGATGTCAAACAACAGTTTCAGTTTATAGGGATACATATTTAGGATTTTGCGTAAAATTTTCCAAACCGCAGTGCATGGCATTTGCAATCGTTTTGATATCGAATTCACACTTCTGCAACTTGGACATCACTAATCCTTGGTCTTTCTGACTTAGGTAGGTCAGTTACAGACTGCTCTTCTAAATTTGCTTATCAAATTATGGTACGCTTTCATTTAACAGAGCTGCGCTCTCGTACATCTAATCTAACTGTGTAATTTCTACCGCATTCGTAATAACATTGTACTAAACCAATTTTGGTTCGTATGTCCATGTTGTTAAAATTTAAATCGTTTCAATGTACGTTTACGTGCGTTTTATTTTCAGAACAATTCTCTAAATCGCTATGATTATGGTTGACACTTGTATCAGCAGTTTTTCATCGATGCACTAAAATACAATTATTGACTGAACTGGATTCCATTTGCTTTTTACTATTAGCTTAATTTCTTAAAATTATATTTGACTTTAAAGTATACCCCTTCCCTACTTTATGAGAACTCCATATAGAAGGAGAAAGTGACTGACTGACACATCAACGCTCATCCTAAACCACTGGGGCTACAACGTGCAAATAGTAGGTACCTTTTGTATTGTAGGTATCCACTAAGGAAGGATTTTTGGAAATTTCATCCCTAGGAGGTTAAATAGGGGTTAAAAGTTTGCATGAAAATCGATCATTTTTGAGGAAATAGTATGAATACTAGTATTTGATAAATCAACCCGCACATGAGTAAAACGGGGAATGAAAGTTTATCTGGGGGTCCCGCTATTTTCGAAAGCAAATTCATAACATTTCATACTTAAGCTGCTAGTTAGAAATAAAGAAACACCTGTTTCAACGTTTTTGGAAAAACTAATCCCTGGGCTACCTGCGAAGGGTAGCACGTCATTACGTACAATCATACCCAAACCCCGTTCCTTCAAGATCTTCGCGGTCCGTACCTCAAAATGTAAGATATCTAGAAGTTCTAGAATGATTTCATAACGGTATTCATTGTGACCAAATAAAAATGTTCAATTTATCTTGTAATCTTATTGAGACACCGTAGATACCTATTACCTTTATACGAGACTACCCATTTTTATCAAGATCTGAAACCAAAAATTCTAAAACAACTAAACAAACCATTCTTAAATAACTCTCCATGAGCGTTAAAAGGTTAATCTGTTTACATCATGTTCAATCACTTCAGATCTTTCTGCTTTGCTTATTCTACAAGATTTGTAGTTTTCGACTAGAAGAAGACGACTTATACACTCCAGAAGCTGACAGTGTTTGGGACAACTTTAGGTGATCTTAAATGTTCTTAATCTTTCTTGTAGGTTTAAAAACACTCATAGTAGCTACCATGACCAAGTAGAATTTTTTCATTTTTATATGTAATGGTAGTTGCACAAGGAATAAGAAGAATATTAAACGCTAGTTTTGTTTTACGGATGTCTAACAGGTGTAACAAAATTTTTAACGAAAAACTAGTAGCTTTTAGTGATATTTTTGAAATGATAAATAAAATTCTTTTTCAAAAAATAAAGAACAGCGACTCTTAAAATATTTCGGTTCTACCAAATTTTACAAATAAAGGTTATTTATAAACGGCGCTAAAGTACGTTTTGTGAATATTAGTATTTATATTTTTACGCATTTTTACTTGTATACAATTTATTTTCTTTAAATACAGGTTTGAAAAAAAATTAAGCTGAAGTAGGTACTAATCAACCATTTAAATCTTGTGTTCATACTTTTTATAAAGTACTTGTTGAACGCAGAATTAAATGCTCTATAACATTTATATAGACATTTACAAAATTTATCTACAACTTCTATATAGATTTTCTTTATTGAATGAATCTTGCTTTAATTATTGTCAAACATTGAAGAAACACCACCTGCGCTGGTGATTAATTGTTCGCCACCCATAGCGAGCTGAGTGCGCTAATTCGTCGTTACAGTAATAAACAGAACCTGTGAAATAGTGTTTTTCTTCCATCGGCCTTCAAGACTACAAATTAAACCAATAGAGGCACTGGAAAATGCAAAGGTATCGGCCAAGTTTGTGCCTTTCTTCATAACGAATCTAAAATCGTCATTAGGATTAGGGGTAAATGGTTTACGTCATTATAATTGACTAATTCACCATTATAAATAAAATTTTCAATTCGCAACCAGATTTAAAACGTCCTGTGTATTGCACCGGAATAAAACAACATGGCATTTTCTTGGTTTTGTCATAATGTGGTGTTTTTTATTCATGTGAAACTAGAATTATAGATACAAATAAAATAAAAACTACTCGTAGAAATAAGAAAATGTCTGCTCTACACATTTCCCACCTAAAGGGAGACTTATTGTAATGGGTCAAAAGATTCGTGTGTGCGTGTGTGCGAATGTGCGCGTATGCGTGTGTCCATGTGTGCGTCTGTGCGTGTGTGCGTGTGCGTGTCTGTGTGTGTGTGCGTGTCTGTGTGTGTGTGTGCGCGTGTGCGTGTGTGCGTGTGTTTGTGTGCGCGTGTGTTAGTGTGTGCGTGTTCGCTTGTGTACTTCTATACAATGCAAAAATTTGCGTACGTGTACATGTTTAATTGATTACGTGTGTTGTGTACATTTTAACATATGAGCCAATATGAGTATGTTAAAAATATCTGTATCGCGACTGATTTAATACCACACGTTTTTTATCCAAAAGATGAGTACTTTTCAATACAAGCTTTATTCGAAATACGTTGACATTTCCTATGTTAGGTTACGAATTCATCTATTGTAGTTCGTTGTTTCATTAAAGATAAAAATATTTTAAGATTCTATTAATGCCCCAAGTGTTGTCATATCTCGAACTATTGAAAATAAAAGGACCTTGAGCAGATAAAACAGTGAAGTTTTTCAAAAACAAACTTTAAGTGTACTAATTCTTGATATCATGTGTGTAGTATTTATTTATTTAGAGATATTATTAGGTTCAAGTGTACACTTTCAAACACAAGTATATTTTTATTTATTATATCGTTTTTATTGATATTATCATATACACTGTGCATGCTACAGCCACACTGTAGCATGTAGCTATACCCTATATTTAATTATTAAATATAGTAAATAAAAGACCACTATCACAACGTTCAATACAAATTTTGCATTTTTAAGGATTTATTTTTCTGTTTTTCTATTTAAATGTGATGCTAGGACCAAATACTCGCATCGTAAAACAAACACTTTGTACGCTTTTATAGCTAATTTTCGCTGTGTATGAAACAAGATATGTAAGAGATCTTTCAATGAGAGCATTTGATTTTTAAAATTATGTAAAAGTATCAGCATAAAAGTATAAGAGTCACGGCAGAAATCGTTCAAGTGATCTTAGTGGCTTCGTTTGCAGGACTTAATCCGAGATTTAATTTCCAAGCTGACTTTCTGCAATATTCGAATGTTGTTCTACATATCGTTAATTGTTACTGATTTGTTAGATTATTAAGCCATAAATTAAACGTATTTACTCCTGTCAAAAATCACAAATTTGAGCACTGGATTGGAGATTATGAAAACATGCATGCAGATCTATTACTATAATTCAGTGAATGATTATTTTGTGTGGAATATTATGGCTACTAAGAATGAGTAAAAATAAAATTGCCAGCAATGTCACCAGTGCAGGACGAGAGATTTTATTTTATCTGTGATAAAAGAGTACTTGAAAAAATTATTCTTTGAATCACTTGTTAAGATAAGTAAAGAAAAATTCGAAATATTCAGTAATAAGATGTTTTATTCGTTTTTAAAGATGGTTAATTAAGTGTTATCAACGGCAATACAGTTTTATCGACATAATCATAGGTTAGAATTTTGTATCGTGATTGGCTTAATTTACATAAATTAATATTATAAGTACTTATCTTTTAGATTCCTTGCGTTGCGTTTGTATGTATATATATATATATATATATATATATATATATATATATATATATATATATATATATATATATATATATATATATATATATATATATATATATATATATATATATATATATATATATATATATATATATATATATAATCATTTTCTGTATCGTGAGGTTGCAGTTAATCGGCCTGTTTATATTGTAAACCTTTTCGTTAAATTAGTCTAACTTACACATAAGATTAAATACGCAACAAACAGGAAACTATAAAAAAATATTCTAACTATAACTATTGATATTTCGACCCCTCCTAGCGCGGAGGAGGTTGGATCGATTTCGTACTTTGTTTAGTGCTTTGTCTAAGTCGGTGTTGCATTAAGAGTCTTGGTAAATGTTACTCCTAAGTAAGTAATGTCGTCTCGAAGTGGCAATTATACCCCTTGCAGAGAAATGGCCACGTTATCTTCTACAAGTAGTTTGTGTTTGGTAATGTCGGGTTGTCGGAATAAGATGGCGTGAGTTTTCATAAGTTTTACGGAGATTCTCCATTTGTTGGGCTAATCGGGCCGCATGTTTGACTCAGTCAAATACTTCGCTTTATACTAGAAGAACCGTGTAATTATAAGTTCTGTAGAATGTAGGTTTTGTCGAGTCGGAACATTGAATCTATTTTTGTTCGATGTATTTGATTGTTTCGCCCGGATTAGGGAGTTAAATCGATTATATTCGGTCTTGAGAGCGGTGTCCCTTGAGCTCAGAAATTCGCGTTATACTTGTGCCTCCCCTTTGATCAAAGTGACAATGCAATGTGGGAGAGATTTATGCGAGATATCAATTCGACCGCTTCAGTAAGAACGTCCATCGGTACTGCTCTTTAGAGATCGGGGGAGTGTGGATTTTGAATACCGGAAGGTTATTGGCGTTTTGAAAATCTTTTCTGATAATGTGTGTTGGGGAGGACGTGTAGGGGGTCCAAGGCGAGTTTTCAAAAGAGGAAGGTGACCTGAAGTGATGGTGCACCTAAGTGACAGTCGACAGGCATACGTTGAATAAATAATTCGATACACTATAGAGGCATCTTTGTAACTAAAAAAGGTAGGTTCCTTATACGGAACAGTGACAAAGTGAGAAGATTGTGGGGAAAACGGATAACGTTTCTATTGGTATTTGAATTTCTAAATTAACCCTAGATCGCCTCGAAGGATTGGCTTTAGAGATGCCATAGATGTGATCCAGCAGGTCACTAGAAAGGACTTCATCGAGGAGATTATAGTAGCTAAGAAAAGCAACAAGGAGAAAGTGCTCCGTTGCAGCAACACTTTCAGATATTGGTGGAGAAAGATAAAGAATGACAAGTAACGGTTTTTCTTAAACTATTGTAGGAGCTAAATTGTAAGAATTTTTTATAGGTGGCAAAGTCCAGCGTACATCAGTGGTTAAGGTTGGTTTGTGTGATGGCTAGTACTTGTATGTTACAAGTAAATATTAAATTATTTAATGAGGGGTGCTTACGACGAAAGCCCTATGCATTAGCTGTCTCAGTGTATACGGTCAGGAAATAGTTAATTATGGAGAAGGTGATGCTAAGAAGTCGAATATGGAAAGGTGACTAAGATTGTCGCCTTTCCTGTCGGATTTGAAGGGAGATGGAGGTTTAGGAATGGTCAAGGTAGAGGGAATTACACAAATCGCATAGTAGGTAGCATGAGGTCTGCCGCACTTGTTACACTTCGGTGTACTCATACACAGAAAGGTATAGGTGTTGTGGCTTTCACAACAGGTGGGACAGCGGAAGGGTTGGGAAGCACACTCTTCGGAAGTATGGACACCTTGCGTGCAAGTGGAAGAATACTCAGATATCATAGATACCAAGCATAATGACACCTCTGGGTAAAAGCAAATTTTAGGTAGATCAGCAAGGGGTGTTGGGACGGATAAAAGAAACAGAAGCGTTAGAGGTTTTGGAAACGATACAGATTACTTTGGTAGTTTTAGAAAGGTTTATAGATTCTACGATTTCTTTAGCGAGAAGGGATGGCGTTGTATAAGGATAGGGGTTTGAGGTTATTAGGTGGAGCACTAGAGAGAAGACCTGATAGTTGAGTGAGTGTCGCTACATTGTTATTGACAGTGGTTCGCTGAGTTCTTTTGTTGTTTAGCGTGACGTTTAACTATAGGTATTGGAGAGAGACAAAGGATTGTGTTGTAGAGGAGAGGGACATTATGGATGCAATATCTCACAGATACGCGGTAGGGCGCAAAAGTGGAAGGTGTATTTGGTAGATGAGCGGGTTTTTCAAAGGATGCATGTAAGATGATCCGATTGAGAAGATGCTCTCTCTTGTTTGGAAGTGGATGCAGCAACTACCGTCCGTGGGGTCTAGAATGTAATAGGATAACCGTATCCAAAGGGCATAGCTTGCTATGTAACGGTTATCAGTCGGGTAAAGTGAAATTGGAGGGCAAGAAATAGTATTGCGTTAGCTCTTCTATCGAGAAAGGAACCGTTTTTGCGTATTGTCATAAAGAACTACTTTTAATTACTACTACTTTTACTTTTCCTTTTTAATATTCGCAACTCGATTAGTAAAACCTATGCTCATGTAAGTCCTTTACACAGGGTGTCGGGGAAAATGTGGGAAATCTTTTCCAGAAAAATGATAATAAAGAAAGTCATGTTTTATTTTTAATAGAAAGGTCAATGATTTCTTGATAATAAAGTGTGATACGAAAGTCGTTCAAACAACAGGAAAGATTCATTTTTAGTTGTTTAATAGGAAAAAAATACAAAAATGTAAGAAACCGTAATGGTTCCAGAAGGCACGCTAACGAAATTAGTGAAAGAAAATGTAACCCAGTGCTTTTTTTGGAAATTTTATACATTGTTAAAAAATTAGAGAAAATCTGAACAAAGTGATGTGAATGTAAATTAAACATTAATTATTTAAGAAATTTTCCAATGTTTAATAGGTTAAGGACCAAAAAAATAAAACTGCAAGTTGTACTCTAGAATGTGCAAATTTGGAATTAAGAAATTCGAAAACTGCCACTTGGAGTTTTATGTTTTGGCCCTAAACCCACTATAGTTTGCAACAGTTGAACCTAAGGACGCTAATTCGAAACAATTAAATAAAACTTCAGGGTTTAACATAGGCTTCGTTAAGTGTGATACACTTGCGGGCATGACGAATTGAGGACCGTTGTACCCGCCATAATAACCCACCGTTGTTCCTTATCATATCACAATGAAACGTAATTCTCCGTAGAAGTTCCTCCCTAGAGAAGAACACACCTTTTTGAGGTGTCCCCACAGATAAAAATCCAGCGGTGTTAGGCCGGGAGATCGAGGAGGACAGGTAATAGGCCCTCTCTACCTATCTAATGGTTTTGATAGACATTATTTAGGTGCTCCCGCACAGCAACGCTGAAATGAGGTGGTGTCCCATCGTGAATGAAGTACATGTTTCGGCGAGATTCAAATGGTAAGTACTGTATTAAATCGTAAAAAGCGGCCTGGAGGAACTATAAATAATGTTGTCATCTGTGAAAAAAATAGTGTTAATGAAGTTTACATTATATCGTTGCTGATCTAATAGCCCATTTGCAAATTGCATTCTACGAGGAAAATCATCAGGAATCAGTTCATTGACTTTTTGCAGACCAGCATCTCTACTATTTTTTCCAAAGTTTTCTAAAATTATGAAGAAAATTAATAATTATTACCCTAATACCTGGAATCACCCACCATTCTCCCTTAGGCGTTGGTCAACTCGTTGAAATGTCATCTGATTTGGAATAGTACGATTAGGAGCCCTTCTGGCTTCCAAAGCATTGCAAGGCGCAAGTCCCTACATCAGATACATATCTGCATACTCAATAAACGTGTATTCCATATTTCTCATTAATTCACAATCAAATTCATCAAGAAATCCAAAAATGAGTAAATTAATATCGAATTAAAGGATCAATGTGTCAGCCATGCGAAAGATGACAAGTTTTAAAATGCAGGGTATTTTATTTATTTCGGCATAGTAATGTTTGCAACACCGTTTTTTTTTTTGGTGTCGTTAAAAATAAAACGCACATTTTTTTGCAAACTAGGTGTATTAAACAACTCAAAATGAAACTTTTCTGTTGTTTGAATGAATTTCGTGTTGCACTTTGTTATCAAGTAATCATTGTCCTTTTTATTAAAATAAAACATTAATTCGTTTATTATGATTTTTCTCGAAAACGGTTCATTTATCGACAATGAACAAGAGTACCTTTTTTTTTAGCTTAAGGTTGAAGCTACCCCGATTTATTTTTTTTTTAATCTTCATCATACAGGGTATTAAAGTTTTAAGCATTAAGATGTAAAGTTTAGTCCGCCCCTGGTAAACTAAAAAAGGGCTAAATATGTTTCAAGGACATTATTTTAAGCGGTCCTTGCTAGTGTCCATCATATTAAATTTTCATTACTACTTTAAAAGTTATTCAAGAAAAACCGAATTTCCGGCGGCGTCCTTCAGGTTCACTTATCTCCGTAGGGAGGGCCTGTAGGAACAAATTTTATAGGAAATTGTCATCTTATTTTTTCATGTTCTATCTGAATCCGAGAGGTTTTCCACATTTTTCCGGACACCTATAATCAGATGTATCAAATTTATCAATGTCCTCTTTGATGCATTCACAGATATCGGGAATTGAAAATGCGTATATGAGACTATCCGTATCCGTGTACAATGGCTAGCATTATTATAAAACTTTGGTAGTATGTAACCGTAATGAAAATTCTATAAAGACGTTTCTGAAACTTCTAAAACATTGAATACTGCATATATAAGTTTATTGAGATATACTTCCAGCTTATTCATTTGAATGATAAGCATATCATTATCAAATATTGTACAACTATGAAAATTTGGTTTTGATATGTAAGCACGAGCACCATAGCGGCCCTCCCATTTCATTAGTATACGTATGTCCTTATGTTAACGTACATTTTCCACCAGTTTCCCAAAAACACTATTAATCATTAATTTATAGACATTTTTACCAAATTGATTTTGAGACTGCTGACGCATGGTGGTATTTAAATCGATATAACTTTTTAACCACGGGGACTGATTAAAGCGTAATATACGGTGTACGTTTACCAACTTCAATCCATATTTTAAATACACTTTCAAATTTCTATAATGAATTACGTAATTACGTTTTGGATACTATGTAAGCAATAATTTTTTTTATTTTGGAATCAGGTTCGGGTGGAACCATATGTTCGGGATTTTTGAATCAGGTTCGGGTGGAACCATATGTTCGGGTGCCAGCGGTAGATCACTGTGCCTCTCATGTAATTCTATGGGGTAGTCTAAATCACACTCGACTATATAACCAATTTTCGAATCATCAGGATGGTTGATTTAATCTAAAGTTTCAAAATTAGCTTCACAACAAAAGAAAAATCACTAAAGTAGAAGTTCTGATATGGCGGCTCCATATAAATGATTTAGGCCGTAGTACATTAAATACACACTTTCGGAAGTGGGATCAAATTTTTCCCTCATGTACATATTGTTAGCTTTAGCATACCGATTTGAACATTGAGCTACACCACCTCTAATTCCTCATTCAATAAGCATTAGCATATCAATGCATGTAAATAGTTCTAACTTTACTTGCATAATTTTAAGCATAGCATCGAATGCTAAACCAGGGGCTGTACAACAGTGCAGGGGATCAAGTTTGTAAGTACTTAAACAAGTTTGCCGAAAGTTTTCGAAACTGTCTGCTAAAAGTAGAAAAGTAGATACAAATCCGAGTATTCTCCTAGCGATTTAATATCAAATTTGCTCCAAACGTTAATCGCTGTGCAAAACTCGCATCATTGATTCCCTCTTTAGTAAGATGACTGAAAAACGCCTCCTTGGTAGGGAGCCTGGTCTCGCTTAATTTATCCCATAAAAGAAAACACACATTTGCGAACTAGTAGAGAAAATTCTTTCATGATTGTTACAATTAGAGCGAGTAATTATTTTTTTACTATTTTCCAAATAGTCTGACAACTTTTCAATACTACTGCTCATAAATCTGAAAGAGTCAATAAATCTAAACCTAATTTTAGTGCCTTCTATTACTTTCGTGAAAGAGACGTATCTTTCTTTGTTTATAGGCAGCAGTGAAATCGAATCTGGAACACTAGCCAATTCTCTAATGATGAAATAATCATAACCTGACGGATTATGCAACATAACTGGTATAATGTAGTCTTTGTAGTTTAGGTTACATGCCTGATGCGATGCCCCCCGAAATGCTCTGTAAAATGATTACAGTCTCTAACTTGTACATCATAATCAGTAAATCGTTTCCCGCAAATGTGAGAAATCGTGACGCTTTCAAAGTGTTCAACCTAAGTGGGACTTAAAATATCAATGGGACTTATTTTATTGATTATTTCGGTGGTCTAATGTGTAATACTTTGCAGCTCTTTAACAAACCATTGAATGCAATCACTTCCTCAATAAAGCCTAAATCGAGATAGGGAATCATTGTATGAACACCTCAAATAGTAAACAATGCTGAAAGGTATATGTTTGGAGTGAAGTAAGGTATTACTATCGATACCTGCAAAATTTGTACTCTTTTCTAAAATCCTTTCTAAATCGGCGTAAATTACAAATGGCACCTTTCCTGGAATGCAAAATTTCTGAACTGCTTCAGTAGGTAGCCCAGCAGAGCATTGATTAAGTTGATGACAGTGGGCGACATGTTTTTGTAGAAGGCAATCTGAAGAAAAATGGTTTAAGCATCGGTATCAGATAAATTTCTTGCACATCTTATTCGATATTTGATTATAAACAAGAACTGTCATATTCTTAATCCAAGTGAAATAATATACAGTATTATTTTTTGTATTAATAACATCCACAAAAGCACCGTGACCATTAATAGAAATTACTAAAAGATTTATAGGATACCTGTCACTATTTTGATTTTCACTTAATACAAATGGTAATATACTTTTTCCTTGAATGCAATACAAATTAATGGAAAGGTTGTTTAATTTTTCAAATTTTGTCATATAATCTAGTTTAATGGGAAAGTGAATTGAATCATAATTCAAAACATCTCTAAAATGAGGATAACTGTGAAGTATATCTGTATGGCGTTGCGCGGGATATAATGCTGAAACAACAGCTCATAGGAAGCAATACTCGCCATTATTTTTAACATACACTACCGCACGCTTTATTGCTGTGAAGTAGGGAACTTTAACATAAGTTGAAAGAACACCTCTAAATGGAACATAGCTGTTAATATTCACCTTTAAATGTAAAACTTCGTGTAATGCCCAACCTGAATCGCTTTCTGAAAACTCTAATTTTTTTGTAAATTATAATACACGTTTTCATTGTACCACACACATAAATTGGTTGAATATATATATATATATATATATATATATATATATATATATATATATATATATATATATATATATAATATCAGTACCCCGGATCGACTTTAAAGAGGGAAAATTCTCTTATTTTGATTTCTCAGAAAATTTCATTCTTGCTGATTTGCCCTGCTTGTTTTCAAACCCCGAAACACAAATTACTTGCTATTTAACTCAAACGGTTCTCGAGATAATATCATTTTCTTGAAAAATTCGAGCTTTTCGTAATTTTTGAAGTAAATTGATTTGTTTCAAAGAAAAATCAAATTGGTCTCACAAGTTTTAATTAATAAATTTAACAATTGATGGTAAAATGAAATGAAATTCTCAAAAACTGAACTATAATTTTCTATTCGAATAATGCTCCTCTTTTTCCGCACAGATTTCAATGCGAGCTCTGAATTCATTGAAACTGCGCCATATTTCTTCGATTGAAAGGGACTGACAGCATTCCGTATCCTATTTTTCAATTGCTCTTCATCATTGTCTAATGGCTCACTGTACACAATTTGTTTTAAACGCCCCCACAGATAAAAGTCCATTATTGTGAGATCAGGACTTCTCGGCGGCCATAAAATGGGACCATCTCTTCCTATCCAGTTATCATGGAACTCTGTATTGAGCCACTGGCGAACAGTACCGGCATAATGAGCAGGGCACCCATCGTGCTGGAAGAACATGTCAATTTGGTAGTTCAATGCAATTCATTCAGTTTATCAGTTAAAAAATTTTCCAACATTTCCAAATATGAATAACGGTTTAAATTTTGATCAAATAAATATGGGCCAATAATTCCATGGTACGAAACCGCACACCACACATTAACTTCTTTCAAACATTGTCTGCGACTAGCAATTCGGAAGTTTGGATTCGTCCTACTCCAGTAACGGCAATGTTGGGAGGAAACGACTCCGTTAGTTGAAAAGGTCGATTCATCGGAGAACATTATTCGTTTATGAAAATTTGAATCTTCCAAAACTCTATTGCCCATTTCCAAACAAAAATCCAGACGTTTGGCTTCATCGCCGTTGTCTAAGGTTTGCCTAAATAGCGGCTTAAATGGTAAAATTTTGTTCTCCTTGAAGATTCTTTGTAAATGAGATTTACCTATCCCAATTCGTAGTGCCCTCCTTCTTAAAGACAACCTTGGAACTTCTGTTGCGGAATGAACGGCGAGAACAGGAGCAGCATCTTCTTCATCGAACAACTGGCTTCTTTAGGTTTAAAACCGAGCCTGTTTGAAGGAATTTAGTTATCAAGTTTTTTGCTCCGGCATTCGAAATGGCAACCTCTGGGTATTTTTGGTTGAATTTTCTGATAACAACTCGGTAGCACTCTTCCCCAGTTCCGTAATATTGAATTAGATAAATTCTTTGTTGTAAAGTCAACATTATAGCATACAATTCAAATTAGCATGAATTAATTTGCAGTTCAACAGAATTATCACATTTGACAATTTCTGTCAGTGGTGTTTTTCAATGAAATCTACTAAAGCTACTTCTAAAAATTAGGAAAACATTAAGTCCAATTTTTCAAGAAAAATGATATTATCTCGAGAACCGTAGAGTCAAATAGAAAGTAATTTGTGTTTCGGGGTTTGAAAACAAGCAGGGCAAATTATCAAGAATGAAATTTTCTGAGAAATCAAAAATAAGAGAATTTTCCTCTTTAAAGTCGATCGGGGACATACTGTATATATATATATATATATATATATATATATATATATATAGACATATATACATATATACAGGGTAAAGACATGCTAATATTTAAATGGGCAATTCTTGGACCCATTTTAAGAAAAAACTTTATATGAACGAATGTCGTAAACGTCCTAACTTTTGAAATACAGGGTGATAAGATTTCCAGAAGAAAATATTTTTTTTATAACGACTGTGATACTATTGTAGATATCTTTATAAAATTTGGTACACGTCTTCAATGCATCAAGATTCATTTTCTGATGTACAAACAATTTTATTATGTTTACCAGTGGCGTCCGTACGGGTTTTGCATTGAATATTTTTGAAAAAAAAATGGTACGCCACTGCTTTCTCTTAAAAAAATTATTTTTGGAATTCTCATTCATTTGTGAGCAAATTTGATCTCTTGATTTTATTTCGTTCGATGCATGGTTTTCGCTTAAAAATAATAAAAATCGTTTTAGAGTATAATTTTTATGAGAACGACATGACATGACATTGCTAATAATTTCCTGACCTTGACTGTAAATTATTTTACCTTTCACACCATAAATGGACTTGGATGTTGATGATTCGGCAGGATTCATATATGTAGGTTTTAATTTACTAATAATATTTGCATTATCCTTGTAACAACAATTCTTACCTTACATAGCAAATAAATTGTTGTTTGCAGTCTTAAAAAAGACTATAACAATAATCACAAAAACTTCGTACGCTTGAAAACAAACTAAATTTGTCAAATTATTCTACTCCCCTACAATTTTAAAAATGAGATCGTCGAACGAATATTGGTATCTGCGCATTATAACGTCATGTCGTTCTCATAAAAATTATGTGTACTTTACTCCAGGGTTCAGAAAAAAATTTAAATTGCTTCATATCGCAATACCGACTAATAATTTTTTGACACATATCTTATAATAAATTAATATTAGTCAAGTTGCTTTGGTATGTGTGAATCCTTGCGATATTGCAGGTTCGCATTCCATTAATATAAGTAATTTGATTGTTATCACATTAAATTTAAAATTTACATCAGTTCTACATACACAAAGATAAAATTTACATCGATTGGGGCTTGTACTTCGATAGCGCAGTTGGTAGCGCGGTACTCTAGCAAAGTATAGGTCGTAGGTTCTAATCCTACTCGAGGTAAACTTTTTATTTATGTATTTAATAAAATTAATAATTTTTAATTACATGTTTACCTTTGAACTTATTCGTTCATAACAAAACTTATAATCAATTAATATTAGTCAAGTTGCTTTGGTATGCGTGAATCCTTGCGATATTGCAGGCTCGCATTCCATTAATACAAGTAATTTGATTGTTATCACATTAAATTTAGAATTTACATCAGTTCTACATACATAAAGACAAAATTTACATCGATTGGGGCTTGTATTTCGATAGCGCAGTTGGTGGCGCGGTACTCTAGCAAAGTATAGGTCATAGGTTCAAATCCTACTTGAGGTAAACTTTTTATTTATGTATTTAATAAAATTAATAATAATTTTTAATTACATATCTAGTTACATAAATCTAGTTATCCTGGAATAAATTACGTTTTTACGAACGTCAATGTCAAAACAATAGCTGTTGACGTACAGTAAATTGTTGGTGTTCAAAACTCTCACAGTACGTCATTTCTTTGATTTTTAGTGCATCATTGAAGATACTTTTTCGCTGTTTTTTCAAATATCAGTAAATAATGGTAATTTATGCGGAAATGGCGGCAATGCATTCCGTATATGGCCTCGCACACGGTAATGTAACAGAAGCCAGACGCATTCATTATGAAAAATATCGTAGTCGTGCCTTGCCAGATAGTCAATCCTTTTCAAATACTCATCGCCGACTTAGCGAAACTGGTAGTTTCAAAAAAGGTACTCCGGAAGGTAAACCTCGATTTGTCAGAACACCTGAAATTGAGGAAGCGTTGCTGCAAGCAATCGACGAACATCCCGAGAGGAGTACGAGAAAGATCGCTAGAGCTCTGAATATTTGTGACAAAATAGTTTGGCGTATTTCAGTTGACTTTTTGTTATGTCCATACCATATTCTAAGAGAGTACAGGCGTTACGCCCCAGGGATTTCCCACAGCGTATGAACTTCTGGGAGTGGTTCCTTCAGAGTATTACACTAAATAAGCAGTTTGAGTCACAAATTTTGTTCACAGACGAAGAAAATTTTTCTCGGAATGCTATTCAAAATTTCCATAACAACCATGTGTGGGCGGAAGAAAACCCGCATGCCATAACCGAAACCCATTTTCAAGAACAATTTTCTGTTAATGTATGGGCAGGAATTATTGGTAATCATGTAATAGGCCCATTTTTCCTACTAAGACACCTTGATAGACGGTCTTATTTGCATTTTCTCGAAGAAGGACTACCTGGGTTGCTTGAAGATGTACCAATTGCGTTGCTCATTTTAGTGTAATTGTCCGAAATCCCTGATCACAATAGTTTGGATTAATTTTTATGGGGACACTTTAAGACTCTAGAGTATAAAACTCTCGTAACACTTTAGAAGATTTAAGAGAGCGACTGGTTGCCTTTCAACAATTTTTATAATCAATGTTAATATTGCTAATAATTAATAATTAATAAATTTAAGCCTTTTACTTTATTAAAATAAAACTCGTTTTTCTACAAGCTGAAATCCCCGCTAAACTTCTAATGTAATTATTGGCAATTGAAAGTTTTTTTTAGTTTTTCCCAAAGTAAAATCAGTTACTTGTTTCCGAATTAATTCACTTTTAATATTAAACGAACTCAATAGCATGAAAAAGAAACTAATTCCATACAAGTCACTTTAGCGATTTTACCCTGAAGTAAAACGATTTGTTGAAGAGGTGAGTCATTCCTAGGGCTTACCCAAAATGTACCGAGCGTTTCGTCTGTGGCACTTGGTCCACGGTGACATTCGATGCCAAAATGTTCCCTAGAGAACCTATCGGTATTGGAGGATTAGCTAATACCTAGTAAGGGGAATTTTCTCTAGAAAGCCGTCACTTGGCGGTAGACCTACTCATGGTCCACACAATTAACCTCGGACCCCTGTGTAGCGTTTTTGACCCCCGAGGGGCTTACTAGCTATAAACAGTTCAATAGTAATTACAGAAGCTCCAACTATTTTTTCCATTTTCATTTTTCATAGTTTACAACTTTTAACGAATGGAAGTATAAAAAAAGATATATTTAAATTTACCATATCATTGGAAATACACGTATAATTGTTTGTGTAAACAATGCTAAGATCGGGTAAGAAAGGGTAGGATCGGGTAAGATCGCGTACGAATGGATACGATCGGGTAGGATCGGACAAGGTCGGATAAGTTCGGATAAGGTCGGATAAGATCGGGTAAGATCGGATAAGATCGGATAAGATTGGATGAGATTGGATAAGATCGGATAATATCGGATACGATCGGATAAGATCGGATAGTATCGGATAAGATCGGGTAAGATCGGATAAGATCCAATAAGATCGAGTAAGGTCGGATAAGAATGCTTATTTTGCTATTTCCAAGAAATTGATCTTGAAGAGCATTTAACCAATAACATTCATTCCTCATGTTTACACGAACTGGTTAGATTTATAATAATTGCTTGGTGACCTTGATACCCGCGCGTGCGCTACGCCAGTTACAAAAGTCATTGATTAGGAATGCTTATTTCCAAGAATTTGACCTTAAGGAGTAGGATCGAATAAGATCGGGTAAGGTAAGGTAGTATCACCACTGTGTTAGTACTTACCTACGTCAATAATTCAAAAATAATCTATGATTCTTGATGAATCGAAGCAATCGTCTATCAATGATTCAATTATTTAAATATGAAGGCCACTCGTATAAAATAAGGAAATTTGAACAAGCCGCCTTCTGCAAAGAACTTACATAGCATGAATTTAGTTTACCTACTATCCGGTAATGGTATCAACTTAAATTGCGATGGTCGCATTCAAACATCCTGTTCAGCCATCCATAACAAACATGTTTATTATTTTTTCACTAACCCTGTACAGTATTAATGAAAATAAAAAAAATTACAGTGGAAAGCGAAAAAAATCACGAATTACCTGTTTTGGAAGTTCTAATCTAAAAAACAATTAAGAAAAAAAAAAAAAAAAAAAAAAAAAAAAAAAAAAAAAAAAAAAAAAAAAAAAAAAAAAAAAAAAAAAAGAAAAAAAAAAAAAAAAAAAAAAAAAAAAAAAAAAAAAAAAAAAAAAAAAAAAAAAGAGAGAAAAACGTTGGAATCGCGTCATACTTGACAGACTTGAAAGTAAAATTAGATATTGTCAATCCCATTCGCTTTGCTTTTTATTAATGGCTAATTTAAATGAACGAGAAATTATCATACTTCTTATGATGCGTGGTTACGGAGATCGTGTGAGGTCCTGTAAAGAGACAGCGGATTTATTCAATAACGATTTTTCGACCCGTCCCCCAGTTGCAAAGTCAACGGTACAGAGAACAGAAGATTTGAGGAAAAGGGAGACTGCAAAGAGGTTTAGATGGGGGCAACCCAAAACAGCAAAAAGTGGTAAAAAATTATGTTTGAACACATTACACACATTTATTAAATGTTCTCATCGTTCCCTGCGGAAGTCAGCAGCAACTATTGATATAAGTCGTTCATCAGTGTCAAGGATTTTGGAGGAAAATAAATTTGACACCTATAAGATTCATCTTGTTCAAAAGCTGTCAGACGATGATTTCGGTAGAACAAACGAGTTTTGCGAGACCATGATGGGTAGGTGGGGCGAGAATAATGATTTCTTCAATAACATTGTTTTTCTGATGAAACGACATTTATGCTAAATGGGAATGTGAATTGTCATAATTATAGGTACTGAGAAGCGCATTTCCAGCACCCTCAGAAAATAAATGCTTGGATATTTATGACAAGATCGCTATTGTTGATTGCAAAGAATGAGAAACAATCTTAATTCAAGATTGTAAAGTTATCGTCGTGATAACAGTAACTCGACAAATATTTATAATTATTTGTAGTAATTTGGCATCATTTTCAAAATTTGATATTAGTAACAAAACAGAACAGAACACCTTAGAAGACGAAAAACGGATCATATCTACACATCGATAAAAAATTGAAGCTAACAACAGAATTTATTATTGATTAATTAAATTTGTAATAGTCATTAAACTTAACCCAGTGCATTACTAACATAAGTGTAGTGCAATAGAGTAAATAAATCGATTTTATCTAGTATTTTGTATATTTAGTATCGAGTATCAAGCGGTTAGTAACTTGTATCTAGTAGGTATATCAGTTATCCCGTGTTTCTTATCTAGAGTTCATATTTCGAAATGTTCATATTTCGAAAGCTTAGAATAACAAGGTAAAAATATTCTTACAAAGTAAAATAATTGTGTGTGCTGCTAGTGTGCTCATATTTCCATATATCGCAGTTAATTTCAATTCAAAGTACTTGGTTTCCGCAACCTGGAGCTCTTCCTCACTATGCTCGTATAGTGTGGGAACATTTGAATACATCTTTTCCTAACAGATGCATAGGCAGAAAATAACATTCTATGATTAATTCAATCTACGATAATCGTATTGGAACCTGAATTTTATTCTTTTAAGTGTAGATGTAACAAACGCAAAAAGTAAGCGTTAATTGCACGCGATGTGCAATGTCGAGTGAAATGAACACGAGTGTAATGTTTTTTCTACATTGAGTATCGATAAAAAAAAATATTTTTAAATAATGTAATATTTAATATTTAATTATGATTGACTATCAGTAGTAAACGGACACTTGCCCCACCACCTTTTTTACGTCACAAGCCCCGCCAATTTTCACTTTTTTATACGCCCACGTGGGGGACGCGTTTTTTCACCCCTATGGTTTCTTTTCGGAGTCCTCTTTCAACCCTAATTTTTTACACACCCACGTGTGAGACCGTATTCTTCACCCCTGCTGGAATTTTCATCCCTAATTATTTTTACTCGTTCACGTGTAGGACGTGTTTTTTCACCCCCCTATTTCATGACAGCTCACGTATAGGACGCGTATTTTCTACCTTATGGTTTCTTTTCGAGAATGAACCCTAATTAGAGCCTTTTTTTGTACTTGCTCACGTGACGGCTGGGGTTGGTCTTGGACCTGGAATTGGTCTTAGGGTTATTTTTGATTGTCATCTAATTAAGGTCATTTTTGGTTGTATTAAGAGCAGTACACCTGGAGGTTAGGCAAACGCACACCCATAGAATGTTGGAAATTGCATAATTACCCTAATAAGATATTATTATTAAAATTATCGATCCTATTGTTTTAAAATAGTTATATGCTATTGGATGATCTTTTACCTGTACGAGAAATATATTTATACGTTGTATTTCTAATAAGGAGGTTCTTGTAAGACACGTGTAGGGCTTCGCAACTTGTTCTCGGGCCTTCGCCTTCCCCCCTGGCTGGAGATTGTAAGGGAACCCTAACCTGATAAGACAAGTGTAGAGCTTAGCCCCTATCGTGGCCCCCTTGGTGAAATTGTATGCGGGATCTAACTTAATCTTACAACTGTAGGCCTTCGCCCCGCCATACAAAATTGTATTCTAATAAGGAGGCCCTAGTAAGACAGGACTTGTATCTGGGTCTGCGCCCTAGCCCCTTTGAGCAAAAATTGATTTTAGCGCCATCTAGTGGCGTATAGACTAATGAACATTTTCTATAATAGAAGTTGATAATGCACACCTCTCTCTTGCTCTATCTTGTTTCTCCCTCCCCCTCTCACTCTTTCGGCTCTTTCTCACACACACAGACAAATCAAGCAATTAATTAATCAATCTCAAACAAATCATGATCGATCTAATCAACCAGATCAATCTCAATCAATCAACCCAAATTATGTCTTACAGTTCGCGGAAACCAGATTACATTTCAAAACTGAATACATTAAAATCTAGTTAAATATGACGTAAAATAATAAATAATTTCTACCCTAATGCAATGATGCTTTATGTATAGGCAGATTCTCTCTTTCTAAACAGACACCACATTCGGAAAATTATATCTGATTTATTTGCATGTTCAATTACATGCACACAAAATTGTTTCATAGAAACCTGTTCGTTAACTGTTATAAAAACCCATTATAAAGACTGGAAAGTAATAATTACTTATATGTAACATAGAGTTAAATTAAATTAACATGTTTTTAAGAATATCAAACTGATATAATGGAAATAAAAGGCAAAAGGTTTTAATCGTTTTATTATAATACGTGAATTAACAATAACTACAAGTTTAAAAATCCACGAATACGTACGTTCGTACGTACTTACTATTTGTAGAGCTGATCTTATGACGTCATCCTATAAGAGTAATAATACACTTTAACTAATTAACTAATTTAGAAAGTAATACAAAAAACCTGATTACAGCTACTCGTATTTAACAATTATGTTGTACTTACAAAAATTTACATTCAAAACACAAATATTTTAAAAATTTTGCTAACGCAAAAATTACTTTAAATAATTGAATCTTCAGATTACATAAACTATAGTATACCCAATTACGTTCACACACACACACGCGCGCACGTACACACACACCCAGGCACGCACGCACGCACGCACACGCAACACACACACACACACACACACACACACACACAACACACACACACACACACACATGCACACAACGCGCACGCACCGCACCACACGCACACGCACACGCACACGCACACACACGCACACACACACACGCACACGCACACGCACACGCACACGCACACGCACACGCACACGCACACGCACACGCATACGCACACGCACACACACATACACATGTACTTCACGTTATATGGATTTTTATCAGTTGAGATTAATAGCAATGTCAACTAAACGTTTAAAAAAATTTCTAATCTGAAATAAGAGTGACGTAATCTAATTTTATTTGACATTTCATAGAGAGCATCACCGTCATCGAGATATTGAGATATAATCACCTCATAGTCTTCACCTTGAACTATTATATTGTAACAACCTATAAAAGTAGCTAATAACCCCTGACAGTTTTTATCAGACACTATTATTATTATTACATGGACATGAGGTTAGCCTTAAATTAACTGGTTTCAACACGGCTCTGGAAATGCTGCACACGCTTCAAATCTTTCAGTTAGCTCGCAGAAGTTGTTCCGTATTCATTTCCTTCAATTTTATCTGCATTCTGTTTCGAGACTGTAGTACGTTTTCTAATACATAAACAGAATCTTCAATACTGTGTAGCAGAAAAACACATTAGCTAGTTAGTTTCACCTCTATATTATTTTACATGCAAGCCTGACCTTATCATAAATACATCTGTCAAAAAGCTAATTAAACATAACTCCACGGACTGGGCATAACAAACAGCGTTTCGCACGCACGCGACCACACACGCACACGCACACCCACACGCACACGCACGCACACATATACACACGCGCGCGCGCGCATACACACAGGAGATCGCGAAAACACGCAAACGCAAAAACACACTAACACAAAAAACACGCAAACACGAAAACACGCTAATGCGAAAACACGCAAACGCGAAGACATACAAATGCGAAAACACGTAAAACGAAAACACTAAAATCCGAAAACACACAAAGGAAAACACGCCAACGCAAAAAACACGCAAAACGAAAACACGCTAACGCGAAAACACGTCAAACGAAAACACGCAAATACGAAAACACGCTAACGCGAAAACTCGTAAACCTGCAAACATGAATCAAGACGGTGGAGCACCGTTAGGAAAAACAAGTTTATTAACAAAATTGAAGGAAAGCTCAACGTTTGAAAATATATTATTATTATTATAAACAACAATACATCATTATTATTTAATAACATGCTTTATCGGTTTTCTTCTTCTTCTTGAACCGTGATTCGTCGTCATCATCATCATGGTTTTGAGATTCGCCCTTCTCTCCTACCTCGTCGCTCTTCTTTCTCTTCTGTGAATCATCACCATCACCTTGGATGTGAGATACATTCAGCTCAACCACGGCGCGCCGTCTTAGGAGAAAATACTTCACACTTCCCCCGAAGATAACCGATTCTACCCGAACATCGACGAGCTCGCTTGCCCACAAGGCCCAAGGCTAGCAGCGTTCTCGTTTCTCGTGTGTTTCGCTCTGTAACTGTCATCGAGTGGGCATTATTATAATGTATTCTCCTGTTTATGAGCCAACATCAGCGGACATTAGAGATTTTACTGACTTGTTAATAAACTATTACAACATAACCGTTCAAGATAATGATGAAAGCGATGACGTGGTTGAGCTGAATGTATCTCACATCCAAGGTGATGGTGATGATTCACAGAAGAGAAAGAAGAGCGATGAGGTAGGGGAGAAGGGCGAATCTCAAAATCATGATGATGATGACGACGAATCACGGTTCAAGAAGAAGAAGAAAACCGATAAAGCATGTTATTAAATAATAATGATGTATTGTTGTTTATAATAATAATAATATATTTTCAAACGTTAAGCTTTCCTTCAATTTTGTTAATAAACTTGTTTTTCCTAACGGTGCTCCACCGTCTTGATTCATGTTTGCAGGTTTACGAGTTTTCGCTTTAGCGTGTTTTCGTATTTGCGTGTTTTCGTTTGACGTGTTTTCGCGTTAGCGTGTTTTCGTTTTGCGTGTTTTTTGCGTTGGCGTGTTTTCCTTTGTGTGTTTTCGGATTTTAGTGTTTTCGTTTTACGTGTTTTCGCATTTGTATGTCTTCGCGTTTGCGTGTTTTCGCGTTAGCGTGTTTGCGTGTTTTTTGTGTTGGCGTGTTTTCGTTTGTGTGTTTTCGTATTTTCGTGTTTTCGTATTTGCGTGTTTTCGTATTTGCGTGTTTTCGTTTGACGTGTTTTCGCGTTAGCGTGTTTTCGTCTTGCGTGTTTTTTGTGTTGGCGTGTTTTCGTTTGTGTGTTTTCGTATTTTCGTGTTTTCGTTTTACGTGTTTTCGCATTTGTATGTCTTCGTGATATGGTTGGAAACGCTACTTGCTATGCCCAGTCCGTGGAGTTATGCCTAATTAGTTTTTTGACAGATGTATTTATGATAAGGTCAGGCTTGCATATAAAATAATATAGAGGTGAAACTAACTAGCTAATGTGTTTTGCTGCTACACGCATCACAGTATTGCAGATTCTGTTTATGTATTAGAAAACGTACTACAGTCTCGAAACAGAATGCAGATAAAATTGAAGGAAATGAATACGGTACAACTTCTGCGAACGAACTGAAAGATTTGAAGCGTGTGCAGCATTTCCAGAGCCGTGTTGAAACCAGTTAATTTAGGGCTAACCTCACGTCCATCTAACAATAATAATAGTGCCTGATAAAAACTGTCAGGAGTTATTAGCTACTTTTATAAGTTGTTACAATATAATCGTTCAAGGAGAAGACGATGAGGTGATTGTATCTCAAAATCTCGATGATGGAGATGCTCTCTATAAAATTTCAAATAAAATTAGATTACGTCACTCTTATTTCAGATTAGAAATTTTTTGAAACGTTTAGTTGACGTTGCTATTAATCTCCACTGATAAAAATCCATATAACGTGAAGTACATGTGTGTTGATGTGTGTGTGTGAGTGTGTGTGTGTGTGTGTGTGTGTGTGTGTGATGTGTGTGTGTGTGTGTGTGTGTGTGTGTGTGTGTGTGTGTGTGTGTGTGTGTGTGTGTGTGTGAACGTAATTGAGTATACAATAGTTTATGTAATCTGAAGATTCAATTATTTAAAGTAATTTTTGCGTTTACAACATAATTGTTAAATACGAGTAGCTTTAATCAGGTTTTTTGTGTGTTACTTTCTAAATTAGTTAATGATCGGAATGTAATAGCTAGTTTATATCCAGCCATTCATAAAACGTATTTTAGTGCGACTGCACGTGAAGACGTTGTATAAAAAATATTTTCAGTTCAACATATGGTACAACTGAAAGAAAAAACACTTCTAAAGGTAAGCGTATTATTTTTAATATATATATATATATATATATATATATATATATATGTTTTTTTTACCTGATATTGCTAACAAAAATGCCGATAAAGATTTTTAAAGTGTATTATTACTCTTATAGGATGACGTCATAAGATCAGCTCTACAAATAGTAAGTACGTACGTATTCGTGGATTTTTAAACTTGTAGTTATTGTTAATTCACGTATAATAACAAAACCATTAAAACCTTTTGCCTTTTATTTCCATTATATCAGTTTGATATTCTTAAAAACATGTAAATTTAATTTAACTCTATGTTATATATAAGTAATTATTACTTTCCAGTCTTTTTAATGGGTTTTTATAACAGTTAACGAACACGTTTCTATGAAACAATTTTGTGTGTATGTAATTGAACATGCAAATAAATCAGATATAATTTTCCGAATGTATAGGTGGTGTCTGTTTAGAAAGAGAGAATCTGACTATACATAAAGCATCATTGCATTAGGGTAGAAATTACTTATTATTTCACGTCATATTTAATTAGATTTTAATGTATTCAGTTTTGAACTGTAATCTGGTTTCCGCAAACTGTAACTGGGTTGATTGATTGAGATTGATCTGGTTGATTTGATCGATCATGATTTGTTTGAGATTGATTAATTAATTACTTGATTTGTTTGTGTGTGTGAGAAAGAGCCGAAAGAGAGAGAGGGGGGGAGGGAGAAACAAGATAGAGCAAGAGAGATGTGTGCATTATCAACTTCTATTATAGAAAATGTTAATTAGTCTACACGCCACTAGATGGCGCTAAAATCAATTTTTGCTGAAAGGGGCTAGGGCGCAGACCCTGATACGAGTCCTGTCTTACTAGGGCCTCCTTATTAGAATACAATTTTGTATGGCGAGGCGAAGGCCTACAGTAGTAAGATTAAGTTAGACCCCGTATGCAATTGCACCAAGGGGGCCACGATTGGGGCTAAGCTCTACACTTGTCTTATCAGGTTAGGGTTCCCATACCATCTCCAGCCAGGGGGGAAGGCGAAGGCCCGAGAACAAGTTGCGAAGCCCTACACGTGTCTTACAAGAACCTACTTATTAGAAATACAACGTATAAATATATTTCTCGTATAGGTAAAAGATCATCCAATAGCATATAACCATTTTAAAACAATAGGATCGATAATTTTAATAATAATATCTTATTAGGGTAATTATGCAATTTCCAACATTCTATGCGTGTGCGTTTGCCTAACCTCCAGGGGTACTGCTCTTAATACAACCAAAAAGGACCTTAATTAGATGACCATCAAAAATAACCCTAAGACCAATTCCAGGTCCACGACCTAGCCCCAGCTCCAAGACCAACCCCAGCCCTCACGTGAGCAGGTACAAAAAAAGGTTCTAATTAGGGTTCGCCCTCGAAAAGAAACCATAAGGTAGAAAATACGCGTCCTATACGTGAGCTGTCATAAAATAAGGGGGTGAAAAAACACGTCCTACACGTGAACGAGTAAAAATAATTAGGGATGAAAATTCCAGCAGGGGTGGAAAATATGGTCTTTCTCTAACATTTAATGACAAGGAACCTGTTTCTTACCCATATCCTATTTCCGGAAAAAGCTAAAATATGACGACGAGTGCGCTTAAAACTATCTGCGTACACTCGATTGCAACAAAACGTATGTTTTTGTAAAAATTTTAAATGAAATAAAAAATTTCAATGGTTGAAATTTAACTATAATGGTTTATTAAGTACACAATGACCTAATTAGCTTTTAACTAATATTTAACTTATTTAAACTCTTAAAAAAAGGAAAACAAAAATGTAACAATAACCTACAATATTTAGTATTTGTTCAAATAAAAATTAGTTCTCTTGGCAATCCATCGATTACTGACGTTTCTTCAGTTGGATTTGCAAAGTTGTATCTTTATATTATCTTAGGAGGCACTTCTATTTTGTTTTCCTATTTCAGTTATTAACTAAAACTAATTTCACACAAACTTTTATCGCAATCTTACTTGCGAGAAATACATGAGTTCTTTGAAGTAATTCACTCAATTTACACTTATAGTAATGATATTAGAATCCACCATACCGATACTTTTGCTGTAGGAGGCCTATAAAAAATGACGTTTTTTTATGAAAAACTTTATTTAATGATAAAATAACAAATGAAAAATTGTATTCGCTAAAATATAAACCATTCTAAAGTAATCTTCGCCATCTTTCTGCAAGATCTTCAATGCCACGACGGTACCATGTAGCATCTATGGAATTAAATAATTCTCGGCATGCAGCTTCAACTTCCTGAACACTCGTAAAATGCCGTCCACGAAGGAAATGCACCATCGATCGGAATAAGTGTTAATCGGAAGGCGCAAAGTCCGGGCTCTAAGCTGGATAAGGAAGAAGCTCCAAATTCAATTCCCTAATTTTTTGTTGAGCTTCAGTTGCAGTATGAGGTCTGGCGTTGTCTTGTTGCAGAATTGCCCGTCCTCTGTTCACCAACCCAGGGTAACGCCGACTTAGAACATCATGCATCCTATCCAACAGTTGACTATAAAGGTTGTCATCAATCGTCTGCCTATCAGCAACCAACTCAAAGTGAATAACCCCTTCAAACCTCCACCATACACAAAGCATAACCTTCCTTTGGAATCTTTCTCGGTTGGTAACCTGCAATGCAGGTTGCCCAACAGTAATCCACTGATTTTTTTGTGCTAGGATTATTGAAGTAAATCCACTTTTCATCGCAAGTAACGATCCGTTTAAAGAAACGTTCATCCCAAGTATTGGAAAGTAGTTGATCACAAACCTCAATCCGCCTTTCTGCCATTGGTGGCTCGAAGTTCAGCGTTACTTAATGAGTTGGGCCGACCAGAACCTTGTTTCCTCTTGAGACTTGTATCCCCGCCAGTAAACTTTCGAAACCAGCGCTGCGCCGTACGAACCTACGCTATTCTTTCCCCTTCCACTTTGGATATTTTTTTAACTGCGGCGGTTGCAGAAACGTTTTGTTTCCAGTAATGACGCAACAGTATCAAGATTTCGTATTTTTCGTCAGCCATTTTGACGTTTATTGAAACAAAAGAATATCAGAAGAAAATTAGACGGGGGCATTCGCCTGCTTGATTAGCTTTTAATACTGCATAGCATTAACATATAAAGTGTTTTCTTGATAGGAGCAAAAGGGCTCAATAAGAAACTCTACAAAAATGACATTTTTATTCGCCACCCTAATACTTCGCTACTACTGTTTCGATGTTATCAAAATCTTAAAAAAGACGAGATATTTAGGTTTTCAATAAACATTTCAAATTTAAACGAGTGTCACGAACATGACACTTATTAGAACATCAGCCCGTAAAGATAAAGTGCATTGTACCGATATATCTCAGTGGTAGCGTCGTGGTTTTTACTCTATCTACAAAAGGACACTCGTTACGACTCAACAAGGTCACAATCAGTAGTAAAATGTTACAAAAGCGCCACCTGATTTGCAACGTTAAAGTTAATCACATCATAAACTAGATCTCAACGTCCTCATAAGTCAGGAATACGAAATTCGAGAAACTTACACAATCTCCAGAACTCACAAGTAGTGCTAGTCGATCACTAGGTTCCCATAGAGTTCATTTACCTTCTTAAACAACATACTCTCAACTGTTTAGGATATATATATATATATATATATATATATATATATATATATATATATATATATACCTACACAAAAAGGCGGAGCCAAAAATGAAGTACCGTAAACTCCATTATTTCCAAAACACACTAAGCTCTTTATACTCTACAATATTAGCGGATTGTTGGCGACGTAAATATTCAAAAGTACGAACATTGCAAAGCGTTTTAAATAACGCGACGACAAATTACTGTGTCCACGCCCTTTTATTTATTCAATCTACTACAAACAATTTCCGCTACACCTTACCCCCCCCCCCTCTGTTCTGGCCTCTTCAAAACTACATATCTTATACGTTCAACGTCGCAACGTCAACTCTCAAAGTGTAACGAATAACGAATTTCGCCCCTTCCCGCTCATGTATAAAAACGAATTCACACATGCACACTTCATTTCTTATTTTAACTTATGCACGAAACAAGGAACGCAGAAACCGATAACAGATTCGCAGCATTCAAAATTCAATACTGCTCGTTTTATCGGATCAACTGTAACTTAATACTTGCTTTACAGATAACCGCAACTAAAGCAACTAAACTGCAATTTTCACTACACATTCTCTCTCTGAACGAATAAAATAAAACAAATAACATTGCACAAATCGCAACTCATACTGTTGATCTCAGTATAGCCCTCTACCAAAATAGCAATATAAAAGCTCATTATAAATTTTACATAAACAAACTTCTTAAATTTTTAGTTCAACCTACAAAACAACAAGCTTCAATTGTTTCCTCTATCATTCTAAATTTAAAGTAAATTAATCCAAATGCTTCATACATACACAATTACCTATTATAAAACCAAAACAATCGCACAAGAGATTCTATTAATTGTAGTTGAATTATTGCGATTGAAAAAAATTGTACCGTTATTATTCTGGGATGTACATATTTATGTCTTAGATACGTACCGTAAGCTTTAGAGACTTTACTCCACAGTTTAGCTTTTAAACGACCTTGGCATCACTACACAGATATTTTTTGGTACTTTTAATACCTAAAATTACATATAATTTAAAGCCCACAAAATCTGAGTATTTAACGAGCAGTCAAAGAAGCTTCATTTAATTAAGTTGCAGCAGAATTTACTGATATTCATATCTCATGGGTGCAACCCCAGTCTTAAACAAACTTTTTTCACGTATATTTAACCTTCAGTTCGTACGGTAATCTAATTTTTGAACCATACGGGATAAGAGGCATCAGATTCATTCTGGCCTCTAAACAAAACAGTACGGATGCAAGTATTGATTCCAGTCGCGTTAGTAATCAGACAAAATATTCAAAAGATGTTTTCTCACAGCCCGGTTTAGTTCTTTCCACCATTCTATCGCATTGTGGACGACGACTTATCCTAATTTACAAAATCCCTAACAATTAGCACATGTATTAGAACAATTTCGATTCTAAGTTTCGACTTTGACCGGAATCGTTGGGGAATGATCTCTTCGACAACATGTTGGCGTTACCTTAATTTTGTCCAGCTCTTGTTTTTTTGTTGTCTATCGCATTCTAGGGATAGAATAGCGGGAAGTCCAATATTGAACCGCTCAACTCTGATGTAATCTACACATATCGTTCCATTGCCATCAGCCATCTCTATGTAATGCTTTGCTCTTTTCCATGAATATTATATACGGTTACGCAATATCCGAAATTCTTTTACAAATCGACGATAAGAGGTTTGCAGGCATACGAAACTTAGCACTTTATGATTGTCTTTTGATTTAGGCCACTCTTAAAACTGTACGAATCTTGTCCATAGTCGCTGCAATCAGGTTTGAGGCAAGAAATGCCACAATACTTCACTTCCCTCTGGAATATATTGTGCTTCTTTGTATTCATATGTAGGTTAGTGCTTCTAACTTTTGGAATACGCCTTCCAGATTCTTGAAATGCTCATCAATGGTTTGTTCGATAACGGTTATGTTCCCCGAACATGCGAAAAGTGCAGAAAAGTTGTTTGTCCTAGTTCCAGCATTAAAAGTGTTAGCTAATCTTGGCAGCAGGTAACTCCGTTGTAGCCACGTTGTGCTGCACATAAACATACATACACACACATGTGCATGCGTACACTTGCCCACCTAACTATACATACAAGCGCAAAACATGTAAATGTGTGGGCATTGTGCATGGGTTTCTTGTAACCAAACCAATACCGGACAAATAAATATGTGGTTTTATCAACGAGAACAACGGTTCCCAAACACAAGATTTGTGTAACAAATCTTTATCATTTTTCCACCAAATTTTAATCTTTGATAAAAATCAACGTCGTAAGCATTTTGTTTCTCTTTCTTCAACATACTTACCATTGATCGTCAACTAATATTGCAAGCCCCTACAAATTCGGTCGTTGCAATATTTGGGGAGTATCTTCGTGTGTTGTCCAGTTTGATCGACCAATTTTAGATAATTTATGAAGAATACCACTGTCACTATAAGGGTGCAAAGTTTTTTAAAAACCAAGGTAGCTACCGTTGGGGATGTAATAACTCTCACACTTTAGCATAAATTTGTCCCCTACTACCACAACCGAACACTAATAATTTCAATTTGTTCTTGTTAACGTAACCGAGCTATTTCCTTTGTAAATTTACAAAATGCACTATTTGACAGATAAAATTAATTATCTTGTTCAACTGAGCTATCAGGATTCAATCATTGTCATTGACATGTATTAAGTATAAATATATTTCCGAGTTCGTAACTAATTACTCTATTAAAATCTGAAAAAAGCATATAAGACAAAATTAAATCCATATCATTCCGGTTAAACACAAGTTCTGCTACAACTCCACGACGGCTATTATATTCAGTGTATTAACAACATACAGTGTCCCTTCCACCATCTTGGTATACCAGACGAGCGAAAAGTTTTGGATTTCTTGAAGTACCACTATTGTGTTATCAAGAATCATTAATTGTTGTACCTACTTAGATGAAATTGCAATATGAACACATTTAAAGTAAAAAAATTATTCAAAGGCCAATGGTACCTTAAACTAGGTGTCCGAAGAGTCCCGCACCATAGGGATTGCACTAATTTTTTTTTATTGTAGCAGGACTGAAAAATGTTGAGCACTGAAGAGCGGGTAGACATTATCCTTTTCTGAGGTAGAGGCTTTCTAACAGAGGCGTTGCAGATGAATTTAATAAGAATCATCCTGAACGAGAGCCAGTGCCACACACAACGGTTGTCAGATGAATTATTAGTATTGTATAAAGGTTTGTGTATAGTGCACGTATTTTGATAATCTTCTATAATATAAAAATGAATCGGTGAATGTGTTGCTAAGCGCAAATCTCGAGAGCAGCTGAACCGATTTCGCTAATTCTTTTTTTAGTCTTCTTCTATCTTCTTCTTCTATCTATCTATAATATAAAAATGAATCGGTGAATGTGTTGCTAAGCGCAAATCTCGAGAGCAGCTGAACCGATTTCGCTAATTCTTTTTTTAGAATATTCCTTGAAGTACAAGGATGGTTCTTACGGAGAGAAAAATTAAAAAAATTGTCTAAAAAAATTTTAAAAAGGGAAAAGCAATTTAGTGACGTCAGTATCGTATAAATATAAATGTCAATATTTATGAGATGGTAACATTACTCAAAAAAAAATTGTCTATGGTAAAATACGAATTGTCTGTGGTATAATGTCATTTGAAATGTTGACGTCTCTTTGCTGTGAATCTAGCCACAAATTTCTAAAAGTGTTGTGTGTTTGTGTCTCATCTATAATATAAAAATGAATCGCCAAATGTGTTGCTAAGCGCAAAACGAGAACGGCTGGACCAATTCTGCCAATTTTTTTTTCGAGTAATGGTTGAAGTCTGAGGAAGGTTTTTATGAAGAGAAAAATTGGTAAAATCTCCAAGAAAAACGTGATAACCTAATTTTTCGTTTTAATGTAACACGGAGCGCGCCCAAACCCTCATACTTTCTTACACACAGACCATTTATGTCACCGCGAATGCGAGAGTGCATTTTGGTATCTGTGGATGGTGTTGGAATAATTAATTTTTTATTCTTCCTTTCGAATATCGCTTATATGACTGTTTTAGCGTTAAGCAGAATAAGAGAATAACCAATTATTTCAGTTCATTCTGTCTACATGAAACAAAAGTGACGTAATGGTGTATCCAGTTTCAGTAACCATGTACTACAACGGGAGTTGTAATGTCTAATGAACTGTGAATATACAAAATTAGTTAAATGTTCAGTTAATGCAGCATTCTTTGTGTGAAGTACCAAAACAAAGAAATCAACCTAGACTCAAATCAAGTTAGAGAGCAATTTAACTTTAACTTTAGGTATTATTAACTTTAGGTTATTGATTACTAATTTTTGTAGCAGTCTTAATAGGTAATCTGTGTATATAAAATTCAAAGTCCTGACTGACTCAGTGACTGACTGATACATCAAAGCACAGTCTAAACCGCTGGTCCTACAGACTTGACAGAGGGTGTGTGTTTTTGAAGTTTAGTTATATTATAACTAAATGTTACATAATGCTATTAATATTATTATTGTTAAATTAATGAAGGTTGTATAGTAAGGTTGTTGTTTCAATAATTCTTTCAACTTACGTGACATATCATGTCATGTGTTTGCTGTCAATCATGCTGCTTAACAATAATGACATTTCCGTGCTATAAAGACCACATTACGCCCGCTTTTGGGGGCGTATAAAGAACATTATGGTGGCAAAATAAAATAAAGAACATTATGGTGGCAAAATAAAATAAAAGCATTTATAGGCCTGCTATATCTAGCAGGTACAGGCACAGTAACAGACAGACTTCAGAAGAGCTATGGGGATCTGATGGCTTTGGAGTACAAATGTTTCAATTAGTAATGAACTTGAAAAGATTTAAGTTCCTTCTTCGATGCATTCGTTTTGATGATAAAAGCCTACGTTTTGAAGCTAGGAAGTATGATAACCTTGCGCCTATTCGTGAGATTTTTACGATTTTTGTAGAAAACTGCAAAACCAATTGCTCGCTTGAAGCAGATGTAACAATCGATGAGATACTCCCAGGTTTTAGAGGGAAATGTCCTTTCAGACAATACATTCCATCTAAACCGAACAAGTATGGGGTAAAAATATTTGCCTTGGGGCCGTATCAAATGAGCAATGAGCCTAGTGACGTTGTAAAACGACTAATAGAACCGTTGTATAACACAGGGCGAAATATTACAACAGATAACTGGTTTACTGATATCGACCTCGTAAACTTCCTCCAAACAAAAAACCTTTCTTACGTGGGCACTATCAAAAAAAAATAAACGTTAACTTCCTCTAAATTTTGTGGCAACAAAAAATAGACAAAAGAAAACAAGTATATTTGGCTTTTAAAAGAATGCTGCAATTGTTCCGTACGTTCCCAAAAAGAGCAAAAATGTTATTTTGATATCGAGCATGCATTTTGATGACGAAAGTACACGAGATCAAAGAAAACCCAGTATCATTACACATTATAATAAAACAAAATCAGGGGTGGATTTGGTCGACAAAATGTATGCAACGTTGGCCGTTTTTTCTCAATCCTGAACATAAGTGGTATAAATGGTCAAGTGGTGTTTCCAGAAAATTGCAATAAGTTGACAAAGATCTCTGTATGGAATTAGTAGCTGAGCATGTGAGTGAAAGAAAAGAAGCCACTACGGGTATTCCGTACAATTTACAACAAAAAATGAAGACGTTAAAACTAACGGAAAATTTATAAATAGAATAATCTTCAACTAGTGGTTTGAATAAAACAAAAAGATGCGAAATATGCAAAGAAGAAAAGAAACAAATATACACAAAATACTTTTGTAAACAATGTAATAAATATTTATGTTTAGAACATGCAACAGTAGTTTCTGAAATATGTTTTAAATCAAGCGAGCATAATGATGAAGATGATTAATATTTTTGTGTCTATGTTTTTTCAAATTTAGTTTAAACTTATTTACGGTTTATTAGTAAATGTATGTTTGTTTATTATTGGTTTAAAAAATAATCGTTTTATTTTTCTCTATTTATTATTGGTTTAAAAAATAATCGTTTTATTTTTCTCTATTTAAAAGGTGTTATCTTCCTATTATTAGTATTTTCTTCTAAATATAGTATTGTCTTGTTATTTTTATTTCTATAGTTTCTAATCTAATATTAAATTCTTAGAAAACAATTTCAAGCGGTTTAACAAATGCAAACAATCCGCTTAATACTAGTAATCTGGTAGATGCATTGCGCCTGAACGTGTTGCTGTTACTATTGCGCCCGACGCAGGGTTAAAGAAGCGGCTGTCCGAGCACGGCAGAAGAGGTTGTGGAAGGAGTTATGGAAAAGGTTATTGCAAGTCCCAAAAAATCAATCCGGCCTACCAGCTTGGAACTAGGCGTTCCTCGAAGTACAGTATGGAATGTTTTGCAAAAGAACAACTCTCATCCGTATTGTTACACTACTTGTCAGAAGACGATCCTGATCGCCATATGGAAATGTGCTCTTGGTTTCTGACAAAGTTGCAGGAAGACACCCAGTTATTGTCTAGTTATGTTTTCGGACGAAGCAAATTTTTACGTAAATGGAGAGGTCAACCGACATAACCTGCGTTATCGGTATGACAGTAACCCTCACTAGTACAGCGGCAGTAAGGAGCATCATGTTTTGGTGAGGTTTGTGGAAAGACAGAACCATAGGCCCCTTCTTTTTTGACGGCACAGTTAACAGTAAAACGTACCTGGCCATGCTCGGAGATGAACTGCTTCTTGATTTGGATTTCCAGGGTTTGGGAAAGCGAGACTGGTTCATGCAGGACGGTGCACCGCCACACTTTGGTACACAAGTTCGATATTGGCTAGATGAAAGTTTCCCCCAGTGGATTGGTCGTAGAGGACGAATAGGCCCCACGATTCCCAGACTTAAACCCGATGGATAGTGCTGTGTGGGGTTATGCAAAATCCAAAGTGTACGCAGCGAAGATTATAGATTACACGTGGATTAGTGGCGAACATTCTCGGGAACGCTGGAGATCGTTTTCAATTATGTTTTGTCTTACATGACTAACATAATATTTGGCAATTTTCATTTCGCACATTTTGATTTTTTGCGGGAAACGATAGTTGAGTAGGTAAATGAATAGTCAAATGAAAATATAGCCTACAACTGCATAAGCGAAGTAAATAGTAAACAACATTTATTTTTTTATCTATCACCATTCTGCAACCAAGTTGAAAAAAAGCGAATGTCTAATTTAGTTTCGCTATTATGCATCTTTTATAACAGTTAAAATATACACCCTGACCTTGGGAAAAACGCAATTAAAAAACTGTATAAAGATTTTCAATATAACGGATACAGAAAGGCGTTCAATACAATAAAATCATAAAATTTGGTGTATTCCCATTATAACAATATAACTATACATACCTTTCCCCAATGAAATCGGTTTTTTTAAACACTATGTCTGCTAACGCGCGAAAATTAATAACAGTTCAAATCTGAAGTAACCGCGGTTAAGGGGGGTCTCGATAAATAGTTAGGCAACACACCAAACCCCCATAAAAGCAATGTTAAAAAGGTTCTAACTTTTTATAGTGTTATGAAGTTATCTGAAACTTTAGAGAAACACGTCAGACGTCAAAATAGCCACGAAACCTTCCTAAATGTTTGTATATAGGATTTTTTAAATTTTTATTTCTATAATTTTTTATTAAATTTTTTTCCCACTGGTGATTAAATTGGAATATTCTTACAACTGATAATATTTTTAACAAAAGCCATATATTCAGACATAGGATTTTCGAAATCGAAAAAATTGTAGATTTATAATTTACTACTTAAAACATTATAAAAACGATAAATGTTCTGATGTCAATAAGGTAGAAACTCCATTAGAAAATATAGCAGCATGGTCTACTCATTAAATGACCCGGGAGCACAAAGATCTTCAGGTATTCCTTAGCGAGTACCTATTTCTATTGAAACACAAACGTAATCGGATTAACTTTGAATCCTTCGAATTATTTAAATTAAAATAACGAAAATGATATGTACTTTATGTATGCACCTTATTAAATTATAATGTACTCGTATCAGTAAAAATTAAAATAATGTAGATTATATTACAAGTGAGTGAAATAAGCCATTATAAGCAAGTGAAATTTTTGACGAACGAGCGCTTGCGCGGGTGCAACAAATTCTCACGTGCTTATTATAATGGCATTTCACTCACGTGTGATATACGACGTTTTGCCGAACAATTGCATTTTTTAACGAAAAACTTGAAGAGATTATTTAAATAAAAAAGAGTACAGCAGCCAGCGTTGTTGATATAAAATGTAGTAAGTAGTGTATGTGAGTGAGTGAGTGAGTGAGTGAGTGAGTGAGTGAGTGAGTGAGTGAGTGAAAGTGAGTGAGTGAGGAGTGAGTGAGTGAGTGAGTGAGTGAGTGAGTGAGTGAAGTGAGGAGTGAGTGGAGTGAGTGAGTAAGGAGTGAGAGTGAGTGAGTGAAGTGAGTGAGTGAGTGAGTGAGTGAGAGTGAGTGAGGAG